>JAVTVY010004923.1:0-42436 GCA_036873755.1 Hanleya hanleyi
GCGCACAGAGACATATATATCCACATGACATGGTAGTAAAAAAATAAATTGTCATCTATCTAATTTGCATAATAATAGACCAAACATCCGTCGCGCTGTTTAAAAACCATTGACTGGTTCTTCAAATAGAAAATTAATTTCAGGACATGAAACAATAGATAAATTAATGCGCCTGAAGTTTAAAAACATTGATTAATTGGAAATCAAAAGTTATTGAGCATAAACGACCTTTTTTACTTCCATTTTAGAGGGCGGGATCGCCCTAACCTGGTAACGGCTGGGGTAATGCCATACGTCAGTATTAATCAGGCCTGATTTTTATGGGCGTACCCTAGCCTTAATGGTCAGGTGGGGGCAGCTACATTTCGGTTATTTATTTATTCGTGACCATGAACGTACAATGACCACACATATTGAGAAGACATGGTGAGAATTCAAGGTGATTTGGAGGTCATTGAAACAACTTGACATTATAACCAACAACAACCATAGATCCAGGCAAAGAGAGATACAGAACTCCACTAATACTAGTAAGAAAATGATGCTGCAAGTATTTCCCGGGTTAGTATCGTATATTAGATGACAAGCTGCATTCTTATAGTGTACGAATCTTAGAGGTCACGTCCAATCGATCGAGACGGTTTCTCGATAAACCAGTTGAACCGATAAATATCTCGTCTCGAAGGTCCCGGTTTTCTCTTAAAGCGCAAGTCCATCTCGATACCCCTCGAAGTAACTCGACTTGCTTCGAAAATGGAATCGAGATTCCTTCAAACGAAAGCTTGAACCATTTGGAAGCCGAATGCTCGCTATATATGCCTACATGCTTCTCTGTGGCAGCTACATGTAGATTAATGTGGGCGAGTAGATATGCATTAATACAAGTATAAGGAATTAGATTGAGCATGAATCATTTACTATTATTTTGTTACATGTATTCCGTCTATCTGTGGATCTGTACTCGCATACTTGCTATGACAGCCCAATTTCTCTCAACGTTATGTTTGGAAAGAAACAAATATCGCCAATTGAAGTTGCATAACCTGCCTCATTATTATTCAGTGTAACTTATTTCCAACCTGTTTTCGAACTGCGCCTTGAATTGTATGTTCAGAATAAATAGAATGAGATATTTCCCTGGCATTCGGAAATACAGTGGTTTTGAAAACCACAGGATTGGAAATCGGAGAACATAAATATAAACGCTTAATCGAAGCATTCTCTACCACCCGTTCGCACATACAAAATGCAGTATCGTTGATAGTAAAATGGATGTGACCGTTGGTCTAAAGCGTGATTGCACCCTGAATTGGGCGGTAATTAATTCCATTATTTGGTTAATTTGATATACACATGAAATTAACGGAGTGCGGACAGGGGCCCTTAATGATAAGAGCCCAATAGGACAGGAGCCCTTATGGACACGAGCCCAATGGGCTCATTCCAAAAGTGGACACGAGCCCACAACAATATATTTTGATTTGGGGATTATCCAACAAATACATGCATGTAAAGTAAAAGTTTAACAAATGAATTAATTTCAGGGAAAAAATCAGGATTTTTTCTTCATTGTTCTTTATTTTTATTTTCATCTTCAATTTTAATTGATTTTTTTACCTTTTAATATGTCAATAATAACAAAATAATAGACTGTCCAACTTGTTCAGTATTTGCATTTTTTTTACGTTTTAATATGTCAATAATAATAAAATAAAACCGACGATTGCTTCTTATTTCTTTTTGAGCAAAATGTGAAAATAGACTGTTCCACACGTTCAGACTTTGCAAAATATGAAAATTAAAGAACGAAAAAATTCCTTAATTTGTTTCCTGAAATTTATTCATTTGTTAAAATTTTCATTGACATGCATTTGTTGGATATTGCCCATCAAAATATATAGTTGTGGGCTCGTGTCCATTTTTTAATAAGCCCATTTGACTCGTGTCCACAAGGGCTCCTGTTCTGAGGGCTCCTGTCCTATTGGGCTCGTGTCCTGGATCCGAAATTAGCAATAACTACTAGAACGTGAGTATATTGTCCCGCCAACTGTGTTGTTTCAAGTTTTCTCTTTCAAAGAAATTAACCCTACCTGGACTGGGCTTTTTGGGACGTATCCTGACCTGGGATGCAATTTCACCGCAAAAACTGCACGATAAATTAGTAAATATTAATGTGATGTGAAATAAAATAGTTTTTGTCCACTTTAGATCGCGGAAAAGCAGAAATTTTGAAGAAATATGACGCAAAAAATCACTTTTCTGGAACCCCGCGTGGTCGCCATTTTGAATTTACCCATGATCCTCTGCTCGTGGGTAATGCAAATAGGCTCAAAATGACTCCAATGCGATAAACTATAAAGTCACTGAGTTTCAGCTCTCCATTTTTTGTCGTTCCTGAGATAGCGCAGAAAGTTTGGTAGGGCTCTCTCTCTTCACTGTTGTTCCTATCCGACGGCTTTTCCCAGATCGACAGTGGTGTTCAGATTGTCAGTATTTCCTCTAACCTCTTCCAGGAAAGCTTATATCAAACATAAACTTTGTTGATATAATCTCCTTACTTGAACAATGTCACAAGATAGTAATTCTCAGAAAAATGGAATCTGCAACGAATACTACCAAATAAAAAAGACAAACCGAAGTTAGTACGCCGGTCAACACTTAACATGACTTTCATTTATCGGATGAAACGATCCTGTTTTTGTCAACAATAATTAACGCATGCTTCCATATCATTCTTATTCAGATCAAATCCAGTTGTGTTATTTATTCCGTGTCCGATACTAGTCGGATATATTCAATCATCATTCAAGATCATTCAATTATATATTCAAAATTTATATTGATAAATGAAACGTTTTATTTCATTTGGATTAGGATGTGAATATATCGATTAAACTCTACATTGAGTTATGGGAGACACATCCAAATAAAAATAGTATACACATACATAAAAGATCATACAATAAAAGGTTCCCATAAAGGATACCTCTGCGGCGTTCGAGAATTCTACGGCAGGTTTTGGCAGATAATTTAACTAACTCTTCAAAAGAAAGAATTAGACATAATAATTCTTTATCAGACATTATTTTAAAGGAATCACCATAAATAAAACTAATTTCGGCCATAATATCGACCCTCAAATCTTCTTAAACCGGACAGTTAAGAATCACATGAAGTTCATCCTCTATGCCATTGTTACAGAGTGGGCATATACGTTGCTCTGTTAGAAGATTTTCATAACGCCCAGTTTCTTTTCGTACAGGCGCGACCTCGCAACGAAATCAGGTAACGCACTTCTGTAACGTTTCGGTATCAACTCGCGGACACTCCACCGCGAAATCTGTCTTAAACATTCTATACAGGCGGAGTTTTCCATTTGTTCTGTTAACAGCATTACTCCATTGTTCAACAAACTGCTGATGCATATTTTCTTCTATAACCGTTAAAACATATGGTTTGCTATAACAAACATTTGCTTTTACGACGAGCGCAACACTCTGATCACCTGAGAAGCTAAGAAACGACCAAATCATCGGAAATAAAACACTGACATATAGAAGCCGGAACCCCCTTCTGGATTATTGATCAATTTCGTACCAATCTCGAAAACCCCTTATTTTCGTTAAATTTCAGCGAAATAGAACAAATCTACTTACAAATCTTAGGTCACTTTTTCAAACATACCCGAGGCTGCATTCCAGAAATGTTTGGATCTAACCTAAGTAATTGATGCTTAACTCAATTGTTATGCGAACAGGATCAATACCATTTTTTGTCGTTCCGGAGAGAGGGTAAAAATTTTGGTAGAGAGGTGGGGGATAATCGGATAATCCCCCCCCCCCCCAAAAAAAATGCTGCACATACTTGCTGGTTTAAGCAGGGGATGGCTCACGACACATAGTTTTCGCGGGGAGTGGGGTGCCTTTAGCATCAGATCCCATAGGAACGGGCAATATGTTAGGGATGCATACTATTAAAGCGTATGCAATGTTTTGGCAGAGAAGCGTTAGGACGGCAACGAAGTACTCTGTCATTTTATATCCCTCATTGACAGTTGACTGCAGATTGACTTGGCTTGGTGGGGAATAAACCCTTGGTCGGTGTCGGGCCTTACAGATTGGTGTTTTGAATAAGAACCTGCACTCCATGAATCTTGAAAAAATGAACCGCTTTCTTACATATGACGTTCACACAAGGATAGCTGCGTCTGATTTCGCTTAAGCCGGTGTGAAGGCTAAGAATGCCCGGTGGCTAAGAGTGTCCGGCTCCTATCTTCTAACCCAGCTAGGACACTTTTCTCCACATTGTTGACAAGTGTCCGTCCTTGGTTCCAATAGAAAAGGATATGAAAAGGGACACTAATCACCAGGACATTCTTATCCATCACACCGATTCTGGGGACCGTGTGGTCATTCCCGTCAAGGTGTCCACATGAACAGCTATAATAAAAGCCTGGCTGGGACACAGATCCTTACAATTATCTCCCTTTATCGTTGAGATGTCTTCGGGTAGAAGGCAGTGAGAATATCAGCCTGTGGGTTCATGTGAGTAATTGTCAGGGAGCTTGCATTTCCCACCTCCAACATGTTATTTGGCATCGGGTAATGTCATATGACGGAGGTTGAGTATGTTGCAATGGTGTGTTGCATGTACATTACAGACATATGTAGCATAACATGTGCGCTGCATGCTAAGTGGAAAGACCCGTTAAATACCGGTTACATATACGCTTGCTCTGATTTTTCAGCTGTCCATATTCATGGTGCATTTCTTTTTAGTAACCTTATATCACCATCTGAGTTTTTGTGGCATTGTACTGATCGTTAGACAACTGTTCTAGTGTGTGTTTAATTTTAATCGTCATGGTTTTCCATCCGATAGATGGAGATGCCTAGACCATAACATTATGCAATCTTATTCAACCAAATATATTAATCCGTTCAATTGTATCCGCGGAAAGTACATGGATGTCTATCTCATTTTTGTTTTTCACATAGCCAACACATGGTCAGACATAGAACTAGAGCCTTAGGCACTGAAACGGGGCTATTTAAATGTAAAATAGGCTGTTGGAATAATTCCACTAACTCTTTGATGTTCCATCCCATGGCGAAAAGCCATACTTGTAGTCTCACACATTCCTCTCAACAAGGATCTCTAGTGCATTAGTGTAATTGTACACATATATATTTAAAAAATTTTTTTTTTAAAAATTACTTGTGACCGCTGGGACAGACATTTATTATGAAACCAACCTGATGAAATGATAAAATAATGTCTTCACTGCATGCTACCAATATTTGTAGAATTTTTCACTTTTTCAGATAATAGAAAGCATATCCTTCAGCAGTAAATAACAATACGAAGCTGGGCATCTGAAAACCCCTCGGCTCTGAGTACATTCATAATGTATTCAATTTGAACCAAGATGTCAGGAACACCAAGCAGTCAAGTCACAAATATACAGATTATCAAAAATTTTGCAATTAGGAATGACCCCCATGGTTTCCGTCCAATCAGAGAAACCGGTATTCATTACATAAGTCTCTTGATGCATCAATGATGTATACCAAATTTTACATCGAGCATTTGAACGGTATCAGAGATAGAGATCATTAATGATTTCACATAAATTAAAGATGGCCGCTCATCCTTCCCGCCACTCAGAGGAACTGATGTGGTTATTAATTGAAAGTCTCTTGATGCATTGATGCTGTATACCAAGTTTCGTATAGAACACTGAAATGGTATCAGAGATATACATCATTAAAGATTTTGCATAAATTAAAGATGGCCACAAAGGTTTCCGCTCAATCAGAGAAACCAGAACTGTCATTTGTCATAAGTCTCTTGATGCATCGATGATGTATACCAAATTTTACATCGGGCACTTGAACGGTATCAGAGAACGAGATCGTTAATGATTTTGCATAAATTAAAGATGGCCGCCCATCCTTCTCCCCACCCAGAGGAACTGATGTGGTTATTCATTGCAAGTCTCTTGATACATCGATGCTGTATACCAAGTTTGGTATAGAACACTTAAATGATATCAGAGATATATATCATTAAAATCTTTGCATAACTTAAAGATGGCCGCCTAGGTTTTCGGTCAATCAGGTCGCGATTCAAAGTATCTGGATGTATCGATGATGTATACCAACTTTCATACAAAACAATTGAATGGTAACATAGATATGTATCATTATCGATTTTGCATAAATTAAAGATGGCTTCCAGGATTTCCAGCTAATCAGAAAAGCCGATTTGGTAATTCATTGAAAGTTGCTTGATGTATCGATGATGTATACCAACTTTCGTATTGAACAGTTGAATGGTTTCCGAGATCTGGATCATTATCCATTTTGCAATAAATTAAAGATGGCCGCCAAGGTTTCCACCCAATCAGGTCCCAATTCAATAGGCTTCTGGTCCTTGACTGGGTAAATAAGCATACCAATTTTGGAATTCTTCAGTGGAACCGTTTTCCGGCTATCTCGCTCACGTACTGACCGTACGGACATACGAACAGACGGACGTACAAGACGACAATACCCCATGGCCAAAATTGGCCGAGGAGTAAAAATAAGTATTGAGATACAATGTAAAATCCTCATGGTTAGATGGACTGAAGCTATGCTGGGATGCATCCTCTCATGGCATCATATTATATACATGTACCTGCCAGTACACCCCTAGTGTATTACAGTTCTATTTGGTTATCTCCCCTGTCACCTTACAGTTTCAAACACAGCGTGTCTGTGATATGCAGAGCTCTTTCTGTAGATCAGGGGGAAATGCTTGCAACATTCCATGAATATTTCAGAAGCAGAATGGAAAGAAAACATTTCTGAATACAGGGAAATTATTATGTAAATGATTTGACCACTACTGGATTTTAGAAACTTACCATAAAAAGATAATGCAGAGGGTCTTGACGGGTAAGCTTAAATGGCGAAAATTCCAAACTGTAACTCAACACATATATTTTATGAAAATGTAAATGAATACAGGCAAAGTGAAATATCCCATTGTTTTCTACAATAAATTACACTTATACTGGTATTATTTAATATTAAATTACTGCCCAAACACGCTTTCTAATGAGAATGAGTTAGTCCCACAAAATCACTCAACATGCGCCTCTCAAAATCTGTGGTTTAGCAGACGCCATATTTTGAGCCCAAAAGTAGTGCCACTGGAAAATGAACGAAAACACGCATAAAATTAGATAAATGGAAATGTAACTTAAACATACCAGACCAGCAACTATACGCGAACATTAAAAACACAGAAACCTGGACACTCTAAAGAAGGAAGTTTCAGACCTCTTTCTTGTCGTGTTAGAACTCTATCTTTTGCTGTGTTAGCAAGACACAGAGCCGGTGCTGAATTTGTTCTGACTATAAGACATGACCATTAGTCCCTACGGGTCTACATCGCCCCGTGAAAAGCCATTTTGTTCATGGCGAGACTCCGTATTTGTTTTCAACGCATTAAGATGGACACCGACACCACAGGCAAAGACCTAATACATTTCAAATCGGTGAAAATTAAATTTTGTATGGAAGAATTTGATATATACTGTACTTAATATATTTATAGCTGCTTTTTAAACAATATGCTAGATTTCATTCGAATATGATTTTGTTATATTTCTTACCACGTCAACCATCCCAGTTTAACAGAAATAACATAGAAAAGAGTGGGGAAATGCCTCTAAAATGGTTTTGTACATTCGGAAGAGAATGAACCCGGTGGCCCTCATTCTTTTAAATTTTGCGTTCGTATGAAACGAATGATTCCTGTGTTTCTGAAATTTGGAATAAAACATTATATGCATTTCTATCAAACGAACTCATTTAATGGTTATTTGCTTCGAATCCCGTATAAATTCTATGTTAATCGGAAACAAGGGATGCCTGTGTTGATTGACGGCTAGAGCACACGGTGATATGGTAATCCACAATTCTTGTTTCATAATTCTGAAGTGCATATAAGTGCTAATCTAAGTTGAAAACAGAGGTGTCGATCTTCATCTTAAATAATAACTATCACGTAAGTTATATTATCTGTCGATGGCTGTATCGTATAACAAATTTTCACATGTGACAGGCTGTATGGCAAACCGTTTTACTTTGTATTCAGTATTTCTCGATATCATCAAAGATTTACTGATATCATGAAATAATTTACTGATATCATTAAATATTTGCTGATATCATCAAATATTTAATGATATCTTCAAATATTTAGAGATATCATCGAATCATTTAATGATATCACCATATCATTCGATGATATCATCACTGTATATGCTGGTATCAATGAACTATTTGCTGATATCAGCAAATCATTTGATTATATCACCAAATCATTTGATGATATCCGCAAATCTTTTGATATGATACCAAATAAAAAGTAAAACGATCATAAATTGGATGCGCATATACTACATAGCTAGGAGTGATGTTCACCGGAGAAACAGGTAAAACAAAGCAATACTCGACTTCTATTCTCAAAACCTGTTTAATATGTCATATGCATGTTTGACGATCCGTTTTGGTGACCAGGAAATTTCGTTTACCTACATTTACAAGTTTATTATTCAAATATGTCTAAAATTACGACAATATAACAATCTATAACGCCAGACAGTTCCTTGGTCTGTCCTTCTGGAGTTACGGCGAATAGTTTGACATTACACCCAGCCCCCCCCCCCCCTCTCCAAAGATATTACGGTGTTTAGAAACTTCACGGTTCACTGAATCCGAATCTTCTACTGGTTTATTGTATAGGCCAATTACATTTGTCAATTTGGTTTCGATTATGCAAATCAACCAATCAGCAATCCCATAGTTTGAATAAATCATATGATTCATGGAGGTTTCTTGATTGGCTAATCAGAAGCTGACCTGTTTACGACAGGATCTTCTCTCTGATATCCTCGGTAAAAGGTTTGGTAAATGTAGGGTCATTGCCAAATATGAAATGCTGACTCATATCCGGCGAATAACGACTGGCAGGAGTTTTCCGTCCATATGCTTCCGCGACTTCCCGCAGATAGTGGGAGGCATTTCCACAACATAGTCCGGCATACTGAATCCCGAGCTGTTTAGCCTTTCTACCAAAGTCGGTTATTTCCGTCCTCAAACTGGCCAAGGCAGGAAGGTTGATGGGGAATACTTTATTACCTATGATAATACAGTGAGAAATCATAAAATATATCGACACCCAGACCGGATTGAATTACCGGAATTATGGAACTTTCGTAAGCTTAATATACATGGCATCTTGTCGGCATTGAAGGATAATCGTGTGCGGGTCAAATAAACGGTTTCCACAAATTATTATCGTAATACATTTCGGAAAATACTTATTCGCCATTCACAGCCGTATCAGAACAAATTTTGTACCAAACATGATACCGTTTTACACCTCGTGACCCACGTCTTGACCTGATCGATTTCAGAAAACAGGTTCCAAGATTAATGACTCTGATATCAATACGTCTCACATAAAGCAATCGTGGTCTACAACCTTTGAAAACGTTGGCCGTTTTATCTACGAATTGGCTTCTTAAAGATATCCGCTGGTCATGAATCACAGAAATTAACTTTTTAAATAATTTTTGACAATTTGACAACGTTAAGTGGACTGACCCATACTTCAGTTGATAATCCATCAAACATAGGGTATAGCCCTGGTTTTGAAAAATCAAATAAATATTATTCAACATTTTCTTAAATTCAAACTGTTTGTAGATCATCACAATGTCTATCAAAATATATCAAATTGGATGGATGTTGCTGCACAAAATTATCGGCTAGAAGCCTTAAAGGAAATCCCTTTCTCTTAACCTAGGAATGGGAGATAACCTACTAGGAAAAACGAGCAAAAACATGTAAAATGGCCGCCAAAGCCCAAAATCACCAGTGGACTACATCAAGCACGCCAATGCATGAAGGTGATACAGGTTTTAAGTGCAAAATTAACGGTTAGGAAACGTTGTGCTGGGCAAAGACTGGCTGATAGATGTCGGAACTGACGTATTGATATCCGAGTCTGACTGGTATCTGTTCGAAATCATTAAGGCATATACTTGTACTTGTAGATCATCAGGTGTAAAATTGAATACACTTGAATGACAGAAGAAATTAGCCCTATCTGCCCTGGGCTTTTTGGGACCTATCCTGGCCTGGAGGAGGGGGGAGGGGGAGGAGAAATGGCCCCCTAATTATTGTTCTTACCCCTTGAGCTAGGGCGGTGAAATTTTGACTTTGGGACAAGCTCTACCAGAAAATGTAAAAAAAATCCAAGACGGCCGCATTGATGACGTCACATTGACGTCATTTTCAAAAACGACATTTTTGGTCGATTTTTCGGTGGGATTTTCCGATTTTTTTATTTATGCAATTTCTCCGCAAAAACTGCATGATAAATTAGTAAATATTAATGTGATGTGAAATAAGATAGTGTTTGCCCACTTTTCTTTGCGGAAAAACATAAATTTTGAATAAATATGACAAAAACATCACTTTTCTGGTACCCCACGCGGGCGCCATCTTGAATTCACCCATGATTCTCTGATCAGGGGGTTATGCAAATAGGCTCAAAATGACCCCAATATGATAAACTAAAAAGTCAAGGAGTTTCGGCTCTCCAATTTTTGTCGTTCCGGATATAGCGAAGAAAGTTTGGTAGGGAGCCATCCACACCGCCCCCCAGGCCTGGTAGGATTAAAGACGAAGGAAATACAGGACAATCCTTTCTTATCCAGGGTAGTTTGAAGTCCCTAATTAGGGATGGCACTAATTATGGTTAATTTATAGTATTCGGTTAGGAATTAAGGTAGATAAGCGTTGAATGGGCAAAGTCAGTGTCTACTCAACGGACATTATTGGCCGTCACAGTCCGGCTGACATGCGACGAAACTAGAGCCGCATGTATCGATGACAAGTGTAACATAGTTACCAGAATCCGGGTCCTTCAGGGTAAAGAAATTATGTTGTCCTTCTCGGGTCCGGTAAGGAACAGGCAGTGCAGCCAAGGGACCCTGAGGATATAAGATATCTGACTCCAGTGAGGAAGTATGTTGTTGATTTAGAAAAAAAGAACGATGCCAAATTTCTTCAAAATCATTTCGAAATTTAGCTGAAAATGGCAAAAATCAACCATTCTGTAGACCGGAACTCCGGAGTTCATCAGCCATACGCCACTTCACAGCTCATCCAAGTCTTGTCGAGTAGGTTAACTCCCTTTGCAGCGCATGTCATTCTTACGCTCGTCCAAATGAAACCCATGTACTTTGGGCTATAATTGCAGTCGTCTTGAGTCAGGAGATCAGAGGCGATGGTTCTTATCGATGGTAATTCAATACAAATCTTATTAATCGATCACCATCACTTTGTCTAGGTACAGTATTGACCTATGGGTAGCTGTACTGGACCCGTGGTTGTAGGCTGCAACATCCCCATCTGCTTACGGAATTGGAAGTTCAACAAATTTAAAAAAAAATTATCATTCTTTTACTTCCCGTGGATTAATAATTACCTTACACACGCGCCTCGCCTCTTCCATGGCAGCATAGGCAGCATGGTGGCCGGGCCACGTGCACAATTCAAACCCACCACAGCAGCTCCGGCATCTTCTAATTTTCGAAGAGCTTCCGTAAAATAGATCCCATCACCAGTTTTCATATCACTACGCGGGACGGACATTGTTATCACCGCTGGTAATCCTGCAACATTCACAATACCGTATCCAATTAGGGTAGCTAACAGTATTACTTAGGTCAAGGGCCAGAGATTTTGGAAGCAAGCATACAGGAATGTGGGGAATAGGGAATTTCCTGACAACTATCAATCGCAGCAATTACAACACATTCATTCTCAACTTTTTACTTGAAGTGAAGATTCATATAAGCTATACACCAATTTTAGGTTTCCGTTACTAATTCTTCAGAAATAATCCATATTTTGAAACAGACTAATGCAATAAGTACATGTAATCCACGACATTTCCTGACATATAATTCTTAGCTGCCCCCTCCCCCCACCCCCGCTCCACCCACCCTCCACACACACAGGCCTTCCCTGGTTGACACGGCAAAATAATCAAAATAGACAGTCAGATTGGCTTTAGGTAGAGGGTCTTCAAGTAGAAATGCTCTAGTAATGGGTATGGTATACAAAAAGTGCTCAGCTATCTGCTAAAAGTAGTAATTTTCTTACCGTTACCGTATGATTTTATGGCTTCTAGGGCGAACATTGCCTCTCCCAAGTCGAAAAACGTTTCTCCAACGATGAAGTCGGCTTTTCCTTCAACCGCCCATTCTATCTGTTCCTTAAATTGTGCAAAAAATGAACGAGATTCAAAAAATTGGAAATGTTAACCGCCACACCCGTTACGCAAGACAGTTCGATGTATCAACACCCTCAAAGATAGAAATGCTGCATGCAAATATGAAGAAAAGTCATCGATCCATAAAAGAGTTATGGAAATGAATGACGTAAATCTGAAGAAAAGACGGAGAAGTAAAAAAAATGTAAAAATATATTTCTTGCTTCAGAACATAGGAGATAAAGGAGCATTGGAGTATTATATATATACAGCGGGAAATATTGACATTCTTATTATCACAACAACAACGACGACGACAACCATTTGAAGCCAAGTGACTACAAGATAATTCACCAACCACCTCGCTGGGGGTCTAATAATACCCCAGCCACCAGTCAGATTTTTGGACCGGATTCGGGGCCTTCGCGCACATCGCCGGAAGTGACATCATATATAGTAAAGTAGATGTTTGCCGAGCATTTCGATTACTTTTCAAGTCTGCATAATACCTCTATTGACCTAGCGTTAAACAGAATTATCTGGAGATTATTTCCCCTGTTTATCTGGACAGAGCATATGAAAAGTAGTTCGCTCATGTGCAACGCTGAAGGAGTTGTTCGGCCGGATTCAAACTGAACCGTGCCTACGTGGGTTTTCCCCTATACGTCATATCAAGGGTCAACTTCCGCTACTGGGGGCAGGGATGAAACATGAGCCTGTGAAATGGAGCATGCGCTGTGGGGAAGATGATAATTAACAAACGACATACACACAAGACAGTGGGGACGGAGGGTATTCCGCGAAAGCATATGTATATCTGCTATATGATACATACTCTAAGCATTTGCCTGGTCCTTTCATACGTTTCCGGCTTGTTTGACTCGTAGATTGTCGTGCTGCAAATGTTGCCCGCCATCAGCGTCTTTGTTCTGTCTGCTACGTCGCGAGCGATTTTCAGTGCAGTCCTGTTTATTTTTTCCGAATCATTCTCGAGTCCAACATCTCTGAGTTTTGCTCGATGGGTATAGAACTATAATGAATAAAAATAATATGTCTATTCCATGTAAGAAATACGAAATTAATTTGAACAAGGTTTCCCTGTACATGTTTCTTATAATGTATATTCGGCACAGGCGCTCGAATCAAGAGTTCCGTTGATGGGGGGGGTATTTTTGGAGGTAGAGCCAAGTGGTATAGGCATTAACTTGAAACTTTATCTTTCGAGTTTAGCGATTCTGTAGGTAATTTATGGATGAGAATTGATTTGCTATACTACGTTGGCGGTCATTTAAAGAAGGTTGTTGCAAAATTAGTATGTCAATTGCTATGTCGAGTACTACTTGTCAGCCATATCCAATTCGGTATTATATCTTTCCAGGTTAGTGAATTATATTGGGTAATTTCAATTTTAGGGGTGAGTTGCCATCGTATTGGCCACCATTTTTGACATCGCGGTCATTGTGAAATATTTTCAATAAGTCTTTATCACATATTGATAGTATTGGTATATGGTTCAATTAATGTGTCAAATTCCTTGCATTCAGCAGTTCAGAATATCCCCACTTCATGCACAATATTGCTGTACAACGATATAAAAGAACTATACGCCGAACAGAACTCACAGTGAGGGCCAGTACAACGTCACTTCCGGCGTGCACGAACTCCTCGTGAAGACCTTTCACAATATCTGGGTATTCTATGGCTACGTCCGGAACAAAGGTACCAGCTTTCAAGTAGCCACGTCTCTCCAACTCAAACAGATATCCTTCCGCCACAATTACGTCCTCTTTGTCACGAAGACGTTCGAGTAGACCTGCAACACAATATCATTTTTCTTCTTTTTATTTTAATTCTTTCTGCATTCCTGTGATTTGTTGTATCTGTTCGTCTTGTTTGTCAACGTTTTTGACAAAACTATTGCCGTTCGTTGAACCCGAGTTTTCTTCTATACATTGCTCTAGTGGCATGCAATGGGCCATGCCAATAATGACTGTAAATTTGATCAACAGATTGATATTGTGTTTTGTTGGGTACCTAGTCACGTTGACATCAAAGGTAATATTGAAGCTGATAAAATGGCTAAGGCAGCCCTAGATGATGAGGTTGATCCTGTTGGAATCTCATACAGTTATTTCAGACCATCTATCTGTGCTTATGTGAGAAAGTTGTTTCAATCTTTGTGGGATGCTATGGATAATAACAAACTTCACGAGTTCAAAAAAACCCTGTAGGCTATACTCATCTGAACAGCCAGAAACGCTTCGATCAAGCCATGATTAGACGATGTACAATCGGCCATACACGATTAATTCACGAGCATTTGCTGAAAAAAGAGCCAGTCCCAAGGTGTATTCCATGCCACGCAGATTTCACGGTGAAACATATTCTTATCGACTGTATAGATTTTAAGACTGTAAGAGATAACTTTTATCGAGCAGCTACTTTGGAAGATCTTTACAGTCGAGTGAAAGAAGATTTACAACGAATATTATGGATTAAGAATACTGATCAGCGATACGGATTTGATATTTTTGGAACATCATGATGTCTTGCCGGCATCATTGAAAACTGTTGACCGCTTCTCTCCTGCAGGAAACAAGCCTATGTTTATGTATACTATGATTGTCTTTTTGAATTTGGTGCTAATACTGTTATATGGAATATGGAATAGATCTTTGGATTATGGACGCGGATATTCTCTAATGGACGACGGCTGAATTATGAATGACGGACTAGACGCTTGTAATTTAGATTATTTGAGAGAGATCCGTTTGTTGTATGAATTTTGATGTATTTACATATTTTTAATGCATTGATTTACTGAGTTATTAACTTGAATACTTAGAATTTTGTTTGATCGTCGCTATATAGCCGAAATATTGTTGAACGCGATATTAAACCTTAATTCTCTCTCTCTCTCTCTCTCTCTCTCTCCCTCTCTCTCTCTCTCCCTCTCTCTCTCTCTCTCTCTCCATGAGAATAATGTTAGTAATAATCGAGAACCACGCCTAACAGGTAGATTAAAAGCCAGGCTATACCCACCATTCGTGGCAAGCTAATATCACTGAGAAACCATTTTTCTTCAATTGTTACAGAACTGTAAAAGATCAATGTCTAGCTGTCCAAAATACAAGAATTAGATTTCCATTGTTCCAAATATTTCGTGTGTATTATAGAAGCCACATTTACCTTTAATCGGCATGATTCCTCCTGTGCAAAGCTATTCGGTTAAACACTCACAGGTTCAACACAGATATGGGAGATCCGTGCAGTCATGAGAACGCAACACGCTTGTCCACCCTTATCTTCCAGCTCTCTATATGGATGATCGGTCGTGTCATCAATGTATATTTTTTTCACTGAACTTTTAAAATCTACAAGTCGTGTTCAGAAACCGTAAACGTATCCATATAATGCAAATAATGTGGAACTTATTTTAGTCTAATATTCAGATTGCACGACGATTTTTCGATGGGTCGCAAAACAGGTTAAACTCTTGCTTGGACATTCTCGTTATTTTCGCTAAAAATCCACTTTGATAACATACGAAATATATTGAAAAGGATAGAATATAAGAACTATCATAAAAGTTTGTTTGATCACAAACTCATTCCCTACAGTGAAGCTTGTGCTCAGCTTTTGGAAGAGATTGTGGAGTGAAATTCTTAAGACAAACTAAAATTGGCTATTCTGCAGATGTAATGAGCGCAAGGAGTGGCTTTTAATGAAATAGAAGTTCAGCTCCTTTTATTAACATAGGGAGATCGGCAAAGTGCCCTTTCTGCACTACTCATCGCGCATGCGCAGTCGACCCATTCTACTGTAGGGTGCAAGCCTGGCCCATGGAATCTCCGGTAGTGAAAATCCCAGGTCTCCCGCCCCACCCTATCACCCGCCACACCTATGCGACCCGCTGTGCAGTGAGTAAAGCGGAGTAGGAGGAGGAGGAAGAGTAGGAGGAGGAGTCGGACACGCCACGGATTATACTAGGGATATTGCATCACGCAAGTTGGAAGAAATACATTCATGATATATAACACTCTGGTGATGGAAAAAATCCTTCTGTTTAGGCAAGAACACATCTAGATGTGGAACTATATCACGATATCTTGTGTGTGGGAAATC
The DNA here is from genome assembly GCA_036873755.1 of Hanleya hanleyi. NCBI lineage: Eukaryota > Metazoa > Mollusca > Polyplacophora > Lepidopleurida > Hanleyidae > Hanleya > Hanleya hanleyi. The sequence continues at coordinate 16,468 of JAVTVY010004923.1, forward strand.
TAGTAAACTATTCATGTGTGTATATAGGCTGTACAAATTATTGTAAAATCTGGGTATAATTATAGCTTCAAATTGTTTTGGTATTGTCATCCTCAAAATAGCTTCTAAGTAAAGATATCTTTACATATTATACGTTCACACTGGTATGATGTTTGGAATGGTTATGATGGATCATTCTGTCTGTATGTCCAAAGCTCACGTAATAAAACATGGCGGTCATATACATGAGTCTGACTGGTCGAATCATTGAATCTAAACCGATTTTACTCTCGAACCTCAACCTTGATCATGCTTCTTCTTCAACTCTTTGTCCATCCAGTGGCACTTTTGTCATTCTTTGACCTTCCACTCATCTCCTGGTTCTTTGCTCATCGAATGATCCTTTGCTCTTCAACTGACCCTTTGCTCATCAACTGAACCTTTGCTCATCCATTCGCCCTTTGCTCATCCATTCACGCTTTGCTCATCAACTGACCCTTTGCTCTCCCATTCACCCTTTGCTCATTCATTCACCCTTTGATCATTTCAATTTTCGCTGATTATGATTATTGGATGTGTTTTACAGCCTCATTCGCTCTTGATGTTGACTCTCTGGTCCTTCTCTAATCACGGACCTGCACCTGTTCTACGTCACAATATTCTGTGATGACATCACTTCTGTTGATGATGTCACTTCTGCTGATGACGTCACTCCCTCAGTGATCATTGTCCTGCACCTGTGCCCAATTTTTCATTTCTGGTCTTGTTTCATCATAGATTCTAGGTTGCGCTTTGTTACCTTGAAAATATAAAAAATAACAGTAACCGGTGTCTGTCTTTTACAGGTGAGAGAGTCGACAGCTAGTTACCAGATCTTTTACGAGATTGTAAATCAATGACGTTGCAAACCTCTCCTCTCCTGTAATGCAGGCAAAAGGTATGAGCGGTGGACAGAGTAAGATAAACTGAACGGAAGTCAAAATCCATTGAGGACAAAATAAATATAAAATGAAATAGCCTTGTCAATGTGTTTCCTGTAAGTTTTGACTTCAGAGATAATTTTATTCCTATTTTTAATCTGATTACATTCGGCTAGGTGCATAACTCCATTTTTATTGACACATATTTCATCCGTCGTTGAACACGTCACATCACAGTATGAACGCAACTCTGTATGTAGTGACAGTTATTTCCGAAATGTACAATTGTTTCACGCCTCCGCCAGAAGAAAATGTATATTTATGCCAATGATGGTCCTCCATACAACTAAAGTTATTTCAACCTAAAACTTAGGGTTCAAAATCCTGCAACATTATAGTACGTGCACTTGAATAATATATATAGAAATGATATATGATATGCATGTAAATTAGAAAGATAACAATTGTAATCTGTCTATGTAGGGCAAAAGAAATAAAAATGTATGTCAGTCTTTTCGATCAACTCTTAGCCTCTGCGCTCCATAAATCGGCTTGAGCATCCACTGGCCCACTTAAGTCTTTCCATCCTCGAGCCATCAGTGGTGTTATCCATATGTCGTGAATCTCTGGGTATCGAAGAACACTATAGTTGTCCCTTGCAGCAACAAGCTTGTGGACCACACCGCGATTCTCCGGCTAAGGTAGCGTCACCTAAAAAGATCGTTATAGGACAGAGCATGAATAGAAAGACAGAAAGGATTCTTACTAAATTTGATATCTATTCACGAAATCATCGCTTGGTTCACGTACTTTGGTGGCGCCACCTGGAGCCCAACTCCCAATTTCGTTTCTGCGCAATGGAATTAGAAGGACGGATTCTGTGTGAATTGTATGGATATACCTTACCAAATATATATCGCGTAGAATTACTATGTTTTACGGTAATTAAAATTTCCTTTACTTGACGTGTAAATGAGATGGCCCCTAGATCGTATTCGATCAACTGTGAGTTGTACTGGTGGATAAATTCTCCTATCTCTTAACATGGGTTCCTGGATTTTTTGCACCACAAGAACATAACCATGACCTTGTTGTGTCAGGAGTGCCACTAATCTTGGTCAGTATGTTCCCGTGTATGTTACGCGTAGAATATCGTGGAAACAATGGCGACCAAACTAAAAATGACATAATCTTTGATTGAAATTGTTGTTTGTGGGCCGCAAAAATCTCATACAGATTTCGCGGCCCATCAACTCAATGTTTTATCTAAATTTCACGGCACATTTCTTGGTTCATTCAAGATCTTCACAAGTGCTCTATTTTAGAATAAACAAGCAACAACGAGAGAGCAAAGAGACATATAAAAGTAAAATGAAAGAATAATCGTCTATGTACAAGTTCTTCGGTCTGTTTTGTTCAGGTTATACCGGTAAATATGTGTTAAGTTCATTGCACCTGTAATCGTATGGATGATTCTCTTGTCTGTGTACCCCTTCGTACGCACAAAGCCGTCCAGAAAAAAACCCTGAGAGAACCATGCGCGTGGTCAGAATTTCTCGAAAGGGGATCATTTCCTAAGCTTACTTATTAGAGAGCCCAGTACTGTGATGTCCAACATTGGAAAATAGCATACCGTTGGGCACTGAGAGGGAGTCTTTCGCGCCCATCGACCTCTCTAACGAAGCCCTTGAGAACTGGGCGGGTTCTTCCAGAAAGCTGTGCCTGTAACAGTGCTTGCAGTGTGTATCGGACGGCAGGATGGCAGGCTACGTCCTACAATGTCAAAGGCTCATATTCTGTATTAAACAACCGGCAGTTCGATGACATCTCATGGGTAACGCGTCTGGTGTTAAGTATTCTGTTTCCGAACGGTCTCTTCCTGTTAAATCGCCTTAAATCTTGCGAACAGTATCGGTTAGAGGCATATGCAAGTTGATCGACACGTAACTATGACGTCATCATGACGTCATCAAACCAAAAGTGTTCTATTTTTCGAGAATGGTGACTGATAGGGGTGTGGCGCTGCCATCCATGGATACCTTAAAGCGATCGCTTGTGTCGGAACTTTCCAGTGGCGTTATAATGGCGTCATGGAACCAATAATATTTTGAGAATGGGACACAACTCTATTGATAAAGTATTATAAGTAATATACAGCGGGCCATGGCGGAGAGTATAGTGCAAACTCAAAATATAGCGTAGTTGTAAAAAAAAATTACATTTATCGATTAATTATACGGCATCTCTGCATAATATACATTCACGTAATTTTTCTTTATAAAACCTACAAAATTTACATTATTCATTAACGTATACAGATATTTCAAACTTCAAACATAGGGTTTAGTTTGATAGGCCTGCTATTCCCGCTCAATCATCTCTCCATTCATCCAATCATTACTCCCACTTTTTCTCCCTCTCTCCATTCATTCTTCTCTCTCTCTCTCTCTCTCCATGTTATTTATATTCTAAAATATAGCGCTTGGGAAGGCCTTGAATGAACTAAAAAATGTACCGTGAAATTTAAATAAAACATTGAGTTGATTGGCCATGGAATCCACATGGGAAGCGGCCTTAGTAGTATATAAAGACTGATTTCCTTATCATTGAGCCTGTGGCTGATGACGCCATGTGGATCAACTGGAGCTGACGTCACTTCCGGGTAAAAGTTCGAATGTCAGAGGTCACATCCGGGCCAAAGGTCGTAACTTCCGGGTCAAAGATCAAATATCAAAGGTCACTTCCGGTCACGCCACGGCCCAGCAAGCGGTATCTGCCCCTAAAAAAGTCCGTACGCTGCAGTGACTTCAATGTTAAATGCATTGGGGTATTGGCCCCTTGTTTTCTTTGTCTCGTGATGTAGAACACGATGGGAGGGGTCTCGAGGCCAGAGGTTTGATTTTTTGAAAAGTAACCGTGCGCATGCGCACTGGGCACGTAGCGCTGGGGTGGACATTTTGGGGTCGAGATGGACGACTATTGGTCCGATTGGGTCGTGTGATGTATTAGTTTGAAGCACTCGTGGAGTAGCGTCAACCTGGACGGGTATGGAATGAAAGTTACGTAATGGCGCGCATGGGCAGACCGGGCATTGTGTGAAAGGGCACTGGAATGGACGCTTAGGGGATCTGAGTGGACCTATATTGGCCCCATTGGGCTGTGGGAGATATAAAAGTGGAGCTCTCTTGAGGGAGCCTCCAACTGGATGGGTGTGGAGTGGAAGTAAGGCAATGGTGCGCATGCCCAGACCGGCAATTGTGGGAGAGGGCAATGGAATTAACGTTTGAGGGCCTGGTTGGTCCAATATTGGCCCAATTGAGCTGCGGGAGATATCGAAGTGAAGCCCTCTAGAAGTAGCGTCCGACTGTACTAATATGTGGTGAAAGTAGCACAATGGTGCGCATGCACAGACAGGGAATTGTGGGAACTGGGCACTGGGATGGACGTTTTCGGGTGGCGGTGGCCCAATAGTGGGCCGATTGGGCTGTGGGAGATGCAGGACAGGGAATTATGGGGAAATGGCATTGGGATAGACGTTTTTGGGGTCGACGTGGACCCATAATCGTCCGATTGGGTCGGGGAGGGTATCAGTTTGAAGCTCTCGTGAGAGAGTGTCCAACAACTGGACTGATGTTAAATTAAAGTAGTGCAATGGCGCGAATGCGCATCCGCGGAATAGTATAGAACGAGCATTTAAGAAAGTTTTGGGATTAGAGGTGCGCCATCCTTGCTCCTAATGGATCGATAGTGTACCGTGTAGGAAAGACTCATGTAACGTCATCAGAAATAGAAAAAGCGTATTTAAACTCCAGTTGCCCCTTAGTAGTAGAGAAAGCAGAAACCCAGTATATTTGCCCTGTGGACTTTGTGGACAGTTTTACAGTAACATCTTATCGGTGGACTAGCAGTGAGTAAGGCGTGCCCAACGCACGTCTTAACGCATTGACGCACTAACGATGGTTACTGAGTGAAGGAATGAGTGTGAGTGAGAGTGAGTGAGTGAGTGACGCGTGCCCAACGCCCGCGAGGCGTGCCCAACGCCCGTCTTAACGCAGAGTGAGTGGTTGAGTGAGTGAGTGGTTATATAAGGTCGTTTGTAAACCATTAGCCTCAGTCTGTGACCACCCCTTGCGTCTTAACGCCATGATGTGGACAGATGAGAGAACAACAACAACACGGATGACCAGTCAATTATTTTATTATTTCCTCCAGCACATCATACCCACGCTGGGGGAGGCACGTTGGATATGAATACAATTCTCGTAGGCTCTTGTCCAAACAGAAGCCGCCATTTCAGAAAGTTCAATTTTTGGTCATGTTCGCTCTGATCCGTTTGTCCTGAACGTCTTCGAGCAGTCCATGATACTGGAGCTCCGAGCTCTCCCAGTGCTAGGCAGGGAAGGGAGATGGAAGCGCTTCTCGACACTTGGATCAATCTCCATCCGCTCTTCAATTCGGGGCAGCGGGTCGACCTCCATGGGTTCTTCCATTCGAGGATGCAGAGAAGGGAGATGGAAGGGTTCCTCGACAATGGAATCAATCTCCATCAGCTCTTCAATTCGGGGCGGCGGATCGACCTTCATGGGTTCTTCCATTCGAAGATGAACTTCCATGGGAACTGAAATATCCGGTCTCGAGAGTGGCGAGCGTGATCCGTGTATGACACTTTGGTGACGTTTCAATTGACTGGGATGCTTAAAGACTATATCACACTCTGCTGTGGAATGCTTTGGTACTTCATGGCGTGCACGTGTGTGACGAAGCAAAATGTCCAGGCGATGAAAGAGCTTCGTAAAAGTCGTACACGTGAACATCGTGGTAGATTATCTGCGGAATGGAACGTCAACTGTGCACGTCTTTAGGATACGCTTGCTTTTATGGACAGTAAGGCCCGCTTAACGCTTCAACGCTCTGGTGAAATAGCTCAGAAGCTCTGATTTTCTAGATATTCCATGTAATTGCCAATAATTCATCGAAATGCAGTGACGCCTGAATTTCTAGATATTCCATGAATTGCCACTAATTCCTCGAAATGCGTTGATGCCCGTCAACGCCGGTTGTTACGCCTCAACGCCCGTCCCAACGCTTCAACGCCCTATCTCAACGCCTTAAGGCCTTATCTCAACGCCTTAGCGGCCTATCGTAACGCATTTACGTATTGTGAACCATCCAATCACACGCACATATTCTGACCATTGGCCCCTGACGCCTGATGAAAGAGACGTCATCGCTGGACATGACGAGAAGTGACGTCATCGCGCGCTTAAGAGCTCCGAGCTCTTGGAATCGGAGCTCGGAGCGTTTGGAGTATGCGCTCGTGGAGAATAGAGTTGATGGAACAGCTCATAAAATGGATGACCGCTTTTGAAAAATAACTGATGAGGAATTAGATGAATTGAACCAGCGAATGGATTTCAAACGATCCAGTCAACCGTTATATCCGATTCCAGTTTACAAAATTAAAATATTAATAATAATAGATAAAAATGGAAGAAAGTCTAAGATCCAGTATAATTAAGTTAAAATGACCTTGACAGTTCCTAAATAAGGGGGTACCTTTGCAATCGTGTTCCCGAAAGCTGTCGCTTATTGACGGGTTGGAGTATGAGTAGTATAGTCTACCATTTTAAAGCCAACTTGACCTCATTATTTGTTCCCCCGGGTAAAATTTGTGGCGGAACTTTGTCACGTGACGATCATGTGATCGTTGGGAGAAAACTACCTCCAACACAGAAGAGTTCCAATCTAGGGGGAGGTAACTCCGAGTCACTATAGTTCCGGCAAAGGGCCCCTGGGCATGTATTCTTTCGCGGTGATGCGGTCTGGCGGTGATGCGGTCGCGTGAAAAAAGTTCCGGTGAGAAAAAGTAGTCCCCAGACTTCAAATACGCTGTATGGTCCGATTGGGTCGAGTGAGGTATCAAAGTGAAGCATTCATGAAGGGGCATCCAGTCATGGGTGGGTGTATGTAAAAATTTCTCCAGAAAAAACCGGAACACGGATTCGTACAATATACGGGGAAATGCCTGTATGGGTATAGCTCCATACTGGCTATATGGGGGGGGGGTCAATTTTTTGTGTGGGTGCTACTATGGGTTGTGGGGTCTCGTTTTTCTCGTCTCGCCGAGAAAAATACAATGGGAGGGGTCCCAGGGCGAATCGGTGAATTTTTTGGGAAAATTCACCGAGGTCTGTATATAGGCTCATACTGGCTATATGGGGTATAGGTCCAATCTGGGAAATTCACACACGTTCATTGTGATATGGGTTGCTTGGATTTGTTTTTCACGTCTTGTCATTTAGAACACGATGGGAAGGGTCTCGGAGCGCAACGGTGAAATTTTTCGAAAAGTACCATATAGCCTATATAGCCCCACAGGCTGGCCATATGGGGGTATAGGTCCAATCTGGGAAATTCACACACGCTCAGTGTGATATGGGTTGTTTGGTTTTGTTTTTCACGTCTCGTCATTTAGAACACGATGGAAGGGTTTCGAAGCGCAACGGTGAAATTTTTGGAAAAAGTTCACCGGGGCCTGGGTAGGCCCATAGGCCTATACTGCATGGCTATGGGGGATAGGTCCATACGGGGTGGACGTTTTGGGGTCTAGGTGAGCCCCTAATGATCCTATGGTTTCGTATGAGGTCTTATTTTGAAGCTCTCGTGGAGGACTAATGGTTCGTCCGTTTTCAATATTCTGCGCATGCGCAGTCTGGCCGAAGTATAGAAAGCAGGCATTTTGCGGTTTATGTGGGTGTGTGTTTGGGGTAGAGATGGACCGCTATGGGTCAAAATGGGTCGTGGGAGGTGTCAAAGTGAAGCTTGTGTGGGGTAGAGTCAGAATGGTGTGTTTTTAAGTGCAATTCGCGTTAGTCTGCGCATGCGCAGTTGGGTGTAATAAGTAAAGTGGTCATTAGGGGGGGGCGTGGAGGGGTATTTGGTGTCGAGATGGACCATCCTTGGTCCGAATGCGTCGTGCTGGGTGTCATTTTGTAGCTCTCGGGATGTAGATCCCGATTTGAGGGATGTTCACGTCATCTGTGACGTCATCAGTACGAGTAGTAGCGAAAGTGGACATTTTGGGGCGGTGAAGGAAGGTATTTGGGGGTAGAGAGGGACCATCGTTGGTCCGAATGCGTCGTGGGAGGCGTCATCTTGTAGCCTTCGGGGTGCAGACCCCGATTTGAGGGCTGTCCACGTCATCTGTGACGTCACTGATGACGTCATCAGTAGGAGTAGTAGCCAAAGTGGACATTTTGGGGCAGTGAAGGAAGGATTAGTAGTATAAAAGCGCATTTCGAGCCCTATTGACCTTGCGGCGCAATGCGCAATGAATGTATGCGCGCGAGTGTGTGAGTGTGTGAGTGAGTGAGTGAGTGAGTGAGTGCGTGTGTGAGTGTGTGAGTGAGTGAGTGAGTGAGTGAGTGAATGAGTGAGTGAGTGAGTGAGTGAGTGAGTGAGTGAGCGAGCGAGTGGGATCCGGCTGGACTAATGTATCGTCCGTTTTCATCATTTTGCGCATGCGCAGTCTGGCCGTAGTATAGAAAGCAAGCATTTTGTGGATTCCTGGAGGTTTGTTGAGTGATGGACCATCCCTGGTCAAATGGACCGTGTCCCCGGGGTATCAGTGTGAAGCTCTCGAATGGCTGTCACCCGTCAACACCCGTCGTTACGCCTTAACGCCTGTCTCAACGACGTAACGCCCTTTCTTTACGCCTTAACACTTTAACATAACGCCTTGACGCCATGATATAGACCGGAGAGAGAACAACAACAACAACAAGGATGACACATGAGAGAACAACAACAACATGAAGTTTTTTTTCATATAGTTTATTCTCCCCAATGTTACATCATACCCACGCTGGGGGAGCCGCGTTGGGTATGTTTACAACTCAAGAAGACTCTTGTCCAATCAGAGGCCACCATTTGCATCTGTCATATTCGTTCCTGACCGTTATATGTATTCTTGTCCAATCAGAAGTCTACATTTCAGAAAGTTCCATCTTCGGCCATGTTCGCTCTGAACCGTTTGTTCTAATCATCGTCGGGCAGGACATGATACCGTTGAGGCAGCATATCCTCAGATAGTTGTTTGCGCATTCTGAGTATCTATCAGTGCATGGGTGAATACATTCATCCGATGGGAAGATCCCGTAATTTGGTTACGAAGAACGTAACATTGGTCACCCTCTCTACGACCCACTGGGTGTTGGGGCGCTGTTCATAGGCCCATTCCAAGGCATCGAATTGGTCCACTTGGTCCAGCATGGGCTGTAGCGACGCCCGGTTAATGATGGTAAACGGTTGGTCAAATACCAGGATGTTACTGCTTGGGTAAAAGTATCGGACTTGTCCTGTCACCTTATGCTGCAGTACATAACCAAACGCCAGATTTAATTTGAAGGACGTAGCTTGGTCATTGAAGATGGCTTCCATGTAGCTGCGTAGACGGGCGAGATCGGTCAGTCGGAAATTGTAGATATCTTGAATAGGGCGATGATAGTGGAAACAGTGCCGTATCATGGGCCAATGGCGCCGATAGATGTCACTCACTGGATGATCTTCGGGTAACAGATCGCTGGGAACATCCACCGCATCTTCCAGAAAATGTTCGATGTCGTCAGGCGACTGACTGAGAACAGCAACGCTGGGGGCCGGCTGGATATCCCGACTCTTCTGAACTGTGGGTATAGGCGGGCTCTCCGTGATCGCATCACCAGTGGCATTCGCCTCCCCGGGTTCATCTTCACTGGGTCTGACCCTCATGAGTGCCTCTCCAGTGGGAAGTTGTCGCCCAAACCGTAGAGACGGGCCATGAATCAAACGTTGGTGCTGTCTTAACTGACTGGGTCGTTTGAAGAGTTGACCACAATCGTTACATTGTACCGTCGCACCCTCGTGGAGTGCCCTCTCATGGCGCAGTAAATTATCCTCCCGATTGAATGGCCGTGCGCAGATTATACAAGTATACCGTGCATCGTTGTGGGTGGAGGCCTCGTGGCGTCGTAAACTTTTTATATGAGTAAACTGCTTCTGGCAAGTTGTGCAAGATAACATATCGGTTGTGGATCTGGACATGATGAATGCCGTAAAAATTCTGGCTCTTATAGTCCAACATAGAAGTACTCGGATGTAGGCGCGGACGTCAGCGACAAGAACCCGGATGTACAAGAACCCGGATGTACAAGAATCCGGATGTAAAAGTCCCCGGATGACAGGTTGTGAGAAATGTACACATCTAACATGCGTGTTTCCGTATTTATAGTTAGAGACAATGTGACCGTCCTATCGACCAATCAGAAGCCATCATTTCAGAAAGTTTAATCTTCGTTCAATGTAACCTAAACGTCTTCGGGCAATCCATGACAATGAAGCTCGAAGCTCTTACTTCTCTCATTCAATACTGAGATCAATCTCCTTCGGCTATTCAAGTTGCGGCGGCGAATCGACCTCCATGGGTTCTTCTATTCTCAGATGCATTCCCATAGCAACTAAAATATACGGTCTCGAGAGTGGCGAGCGTGATCCGTGTATGACATTTCGGTGACGTCTCAATTGACTGGGATGCTTAAAGACTATATCACAATCCGCACACGTATGCATGGGTACTTCGTGGCGTGCATGTGTGTGACAACGCAAACTGTCCAGGCGATGAAAGCTCTTCGAGCAAGTTGTGCAAGAGAACATATCGGCTGTGGATCTGGAAATGATGAATGCTTTTTTGATTGAAATTGTAGTTTAAGGGCCGCTTCCCATTCGGATTTCGCGGCCCATCAACTCAATGTTTTATTCGATTCTCGCGGTACATTACGTTGTTTATTGAATATCTTTTCCAGCGCTTTTCCAAAAAAATAAATAAATAGATAAATAATAAATAACAATGAGAGATTAGTAGGAGATATAAATAGAAGTAAATAGGAATCGCTATATGTACAAGTTCGTAAGTCTCTTTCTGTTTTTTTTTTTTTTTTTCTTTTTTACTTTTTGGTTAAGTTATACTGGTAATTGTGAGTTCACTGTAATCGCGTGTATGATTCCTTTGTCTTGGTACCCCATAGTACGCACAAAGCCGTCCAGAAAAAACTGGGAGAACCAGGGCGTCTTCAGGGTTCTTAGAGCCGACTTCCCGACTGACGCCCTCGGGAACAGGGGGGGGTCCTTCCAGAAATCTGTGCCTGTAACAATTGCTTGGAGTGTGTATTGGGGTACAGAACGGCAGGTCTACGTTCTATATTGCGTGAAAGTCAAAGGATCATATTCTGTGTTGAGGCGTCAGTTGGGTAACATCAAAGGGGTAGCGTGTCCGGAGTGGTCTAGGGTCGAGTATTCTGATTCTGGGTGTTCTTGCTATGCGGCGTTGTCACTCAAGGCGCTGTTAGTATTCTTGTAATCGTCATCCGTCTTCTGTTTTAGGTCTTGTCCAACTCGTCTATGGTCTTCGGTGTGCCTGTATCATATGAAATAGAAGGCTTGTAGTCATTCTTGTTTTCTATTGTTTTTCGATGCAATAATTTGATATATCTTCCTCACAACAACAGGCACCCCCCGACCGTCGGTCACATAATATGAATAGCAATATATAATTAAGTGAGTAAATAGATGGACAAATGGATAAATAACTAAACATTTCGATGGATTCAGTACTTGGTGAATACACAAATAAACAGCTCTGTATTATTTCTGAATGCATTATCGTTTGATGGCCATAAAGAATGTGTAGGACAATGAGATAGACGGCCCTCAGTATCAAGGTAACTCCGCCATCACCATTTCCTATATTTTATGCCGAATACTGCTCGCTATATGCGATTTGGCCGTGCTATTGTTGTCGTGAATTCAATTAGATTTGGCCATCGTTTGTTTTGTAGGACAGTGGAACAGACGGCCCTCAGTATCAAGGTAACTCCGTTGTTGCCATGCCTATTTTATTTCTAAATGAGTCTGTGACATTTTGGCCGGATGTTATGTATGGATAGTTATTATGGCCATAATGTTTTGTATGGCTATGGTGCACACGGCCCTCAGTATCAAGGTAACTCCGATGCAACCATACCATTTGTTTAAGTCAGAAGAATGATTTGGCCTCTATCAAATCGTGTGATAGTACTTGGTGTACTAGTGGTTGATTATGTGGAAAAAAAAAAAAAAAAAAAAAAAGTTGACTGCGCATGCACGGCGGTAGTATTATATACTGGAATAATAACCAGCAGCTTTGATAAAATTTATTAAGGACTTGAATACCTGATTTCTAATGGGGGGCTTAGGGTTTAATATCGCTGGTAATGTTAAGGGAGTGTTGGATTTTTTTAATTCGTTTCTAAGTGCCTCACGTTGTCGGTTTTGGATTGGGCATTCAAGCAGGACATGTTCTATTGTTTCTTCTACATTGTTGCATGCGGTACAGAGTGGTGAGGTGTTTTTCAGAAGCATGGACAGATGTGATTTAAGTCCGGTTTTGCCTAGTCTTAACCTGGTGATAATGCGGTCGTCGCGTTTGCTGTCTAGCTGGAATCCACAACTCCGTCTTTTCCCCTTATCTAGAATACTATGTAGCCATCTACCTCGGTTTTCTTCGTTCCATTCTTTTTCCCATTTACTATCTATTCTAGTTCTAATGATGGAATTCAGTTCTTTGGTTCCTAGTCCTATATGCACGTCAGGTGCAGTTTTGGTGAGGCTATCTTTGGCTGTCCTATCGGCGGCTTCATTTCCCCTAACGTCCACGTGGGCGGGAATCCAAGCTAAAATGGCGTCAATGTCATTGTCTCTTATTTGTGTACATAGAATTTCTATTTCGTGTATGAGGTCAGGTCTGCTGTTGGATTTGGAGTTCTCTATAGATACCAGTCCGCTTAAGGAATCACTAAGAATAACGGTGGAAACCGGTCGGTTCTGGAGAACCCATTCGAGGGCCTTGATTATGGCGACTAATTCAGTGGTGTATACAGACATATTGTCTGGTAGTTTGAAACCTTCGTGGATGTCAAGTTCTGGAATAACGAATGCAGAACCTGTATTGTGACTTGTGTTTTTGGAGCCGTCTGTATATATTTTCAAGCGATTTTTCCAATGTGTGTCAATATATTCGAGGGCAGTGACCCTTATATGCTCTGGGTTGTCCTGTTTGGTGATGTGGCTATGTATATTCGTGTCCACGTGTGGTGTGATTAGTTGCCATGGTGGTCTATTGACCTTGTCAGTGTCAGAGATACAAGAGATTGGAATGTCGTGTTCGAATAATCGTTCTATCGTGTAACCGAGTGGTGCAGAGTCTTTTTCCCATTTTGTTTTTAGGAATTCGTATTCGGTTTTTGGGCCAAAAATGTTGTGGCATGGGTGGCTTTCGCCCTTGGCTATTGTTTTCCCTGCATATTTCATTGACAGCTCTTCTCGTCTTAAATGTAAGGGTTTTTCATTAGTTTCTATTTGTAGACTGCATAAAGGAGTTCCTTTGAGTTTTTTTTAAGGCCGAATACTGAATGCTGTCTATTCTTTTTAAATGGGTCTTGCATGCTGATTGATACGCGATTGAACCATAGTCTATTTTGGATCTGATGAGTGTTTGATATAATTTGATTAAGCTAACTTTATTGGCCCCCCAGTTGGTACCCGATACGCACCTCATAAGGTTCAGGTCTTTGTTACACCGAATAATTAATTGGTCAATGTGGTCTTTCCAAGTGAGTTTTCGGTCGAATATCATACCTAGGTATTTGACACTATTCTTAAACTCGATTTTCTGTCCTCCTAGTGATAGCGTGATGTCAGTGTTCTGTTTATTTGAGAATAGCACACCGGTAGTTTTGACAGCTGAAAATTTGAATCCCCATTTATCGGCCCAATCGCTGACTGTATTCAGTACCTTTTGCATTATACTTGTTAGTTTTTTTATCGAGCCAGCAGATTTCCACATGGCAGCATCGTCAGCAAAAAGTGATTGTTCAATTTCAGGATGCTTTGTGTCAATTTCGTTGGCCAGGCCATTAATCAGGATGTTAAAAAGGGTTGGGCTTATGACGCTGCCCTGTGGGGTGCCGTTATCTAGCTGGTGGTCCATGGATATGGTGTTACCAATACGAACTTTGAAGTTTCGGCCATGAAGAATTTTTTTTATCCAGTGTTGTATTCTGCCCTTAATTCCCAGGTTGTTTAATTGGGTGATAATCCCGTCCTGCCATACAAGGTCAAACGCCTTTTCTATATCCAAGAAAATTCCTAATGTAAATTGGTGTTTGGCATTACCCTTTTTGATAGAGTGTTGGAGTCTGGCTATGTGGTCTAAAGTACTTCTTTTTTTCCGAAAACCGCTTTGTGTTTTGTTTAACAGGTTGTTGCTTTCCAGGTGATATTCAAGTCTGTTTTTGACCATGGTTTCCATAATTTTGCATAAATTTGACGTGAGTGAGATCGGCCTATATGACTTACTGTCTGAAGGGTCTTTACCAGGTTTTGGTATTGGGATAACAATAGAGGATTTCCATTTGCTCGGGAGTTGTTTGGTCTTCCAGCTCACATTAATTAATTTCAGAATTAGTTCCTGCGTGTTGTTTGGTAGGTGCTTTAGGATTGTATACCCTAGTTTGTCTTCGCCGGGTGAACTTTCTTTTTTAGAGTGTAAAGCTTTTCTGTATTCACTGATAGTAAAGTCTCCGTTAAGGTAGTTTTCTATATAATCATTTGTGTCATTTTCCAGGATCGTTTCTTGTTTGATTTTTCTGAATTCTGGTTTCAGGTTTCTATCGCTACTGTTTGATGCGAATGATTCAGCAAGATATTCTGCCTTTTCGGGGTTAGTTCTCTTTGTTTTGTTTAGTACAGGTATTGTGTTAGTTGCTTTCCCTTGAATGCTTTTTATTTTATTCCAGACTTTCTTTGAGTTAGTTTTCGTATCTATAGTGTTGCAATAATCTTCCCAGCATCTTGATTTGGCTTCTTTGACGCTTTTTTCTGCTATTATTTTCAGTTCCTTATATCTTTCGTGGTCACTCTGGAGCCGGCTTTTTTTGAATTTTCTGAGTGCTTTTTTCTTTGCCGCGATGTTCTTGCCACACTCTTGGTTCCACCAAGGCACTGGATTTTTGTTGGGCCGCTTATTCGTGACTGGAATATGTCTTTGTGCTATGTTTAGAAGTTTGCTGGTTATATTTTCATTGAAAGTCTCTATATCATTACTAAGTAGATCGTCATGAATTAGACTTTGGCAATCGTTTTGGAAGCTTTCCCAGTCTGCCTTAGAGTATTGGAAGCGTGGGAGAGGGTCTGTCTTTTCAAAATCTGGTTTCATGCTAAATTTAGTTAGGATTGGAAAGTGGTCGCTGTCTAGTGTATCTGGTACAACTGCCCATTCTGATTTAACTGCTAGTGCGGGAGAGACTATTGTTAGGTCAATTGCAGTGAGTTTACCGGTTCGCATATCTATTCTCGTCCCTTCTCCTGAGTTCAGGAATACGAGGTTGTTATCATCTAACCATTTTTCCACTGATTTACCCCTATCATCTGACGTGGTGCAGGTTTCGTCCCAGATTGGATTATGACTATTATAATCTCCGCAGATTATAATCGGCGAGTCATATTTTTGGGTGATTTTGTTTAGTTCATTTTGTGATATTGTTTTTAGAGTGCCAGGGGATTACAGGTTCACTATATTTATGGGTTTATTATTTTGGAACACCCGTATAGCTTGCCATTCGAGGTCTTCACTCTCTGGGCTCTTGTCCAATTCTAGCTGTATGAGTTCTTCCTTAACTAGTGTGAGGTTACCTCCCTTTGGGCCGTTTAGTCTGTCTTGTCTATATGGCGTATATCCCTTTATTGCAAATTTATTTTTTCCTGGTTTAAGAAATGTTTCTTGTATACATATGATGTCAGGGTTTATTTCATTTACTAAGATTTTGAGATTGTCTCCGTGTTTTGCAATGCCATTCGCATTCCATTGTAGTACGGTGAGTTGTTTATTGAAAGTTGGGTTGTTATGTGTTATGCGGTGGGTCTAACCTATTGTCCCTGGTGTTCTCATATAGAGGTGTTGAGGGCGTTATTGTTTTTCCTGGGAGTTGATGTTTTTCTTTTGTATTTTGGATTGAATCCCCATGCTATTATTTCTTTGGGGTTAAATTCCCAATTCAAGAAGTCTTGAGCAATGCGGGCTATTATGTCAGCTTTGTTTGTTTTTGGGTTGGCATTGTGGACTGAGTTGATAACAATGTTAATGAAGCCTAGGAATTCGATTTTACTCATGCTAATTGTTTCGGGTTTGTCCTCGGTTTCTGACTCCATTGTTTGTTCTGTCACTGGTGCCTTATTGTTAATTGCTACTTCGTTCACAGGTTTTCGCAGGTTTATTGTTTCTCTGAGTTTTTGATTCACTTTTGCTTCTCTGACTGCTTCTGCGTAAGAGATGCCTTTGTCAGCTCTGATGTACTGAACTGCTTTAGCATTTTTGTAGTGAATACACCCTTTCCAAGCTGAGCTATGATTCTGCTTGCAGTTTGCGCATTTTTTATGGGTTTCTGTGCAGTGCTCGTAGCTATGGGGCCCTGAACATTTGGGACATACAACACTGGCTTTGCAGTTTTTGGCTGTGTGAGAAAAAATTTTCTGGCAATTAAAACATCTTTTTGGGGTTTCGTAGAAGGGCTTGACTGTGACGTTACGGGTCCATAGACAGACAGTATCTGGGAGTTTACTTCCATTGAAAACTAACATTATGCTGGTTGTATCTGTTTTGTCCTTTTGCAGTCTTTTAGCGAATACTACATTTTGTTTCGAGAGAGTAGTTCTAATATAGTCTAGCCCAACACTTAGATCAATTCCATAAATTACGCCTTTGCATTGCTCTCTTTTTGTTGATACTGTTTTACCGAGACGGGTTTGCCAGCTAGGAGGTCTAACCTAAGGAGTTTTTCATACTGTGTTTTAGAATGGCAGTGGATTTTGAGGTCTCCTCCGGGTAATTCATAGATTGTTTTTACGTCTCCGGCTTGTTGTTGGATGTCTTTCGCAACTTTGGCTTTGGGCAAGCTCGTGGCTTTGATCTGAGTAAGGCTGTGTATGACAGCCACAAAATTTAAAAGACTAGGCCTTTCGGGGAGGGCTCGATGTTTTTTGGTGGGTGGGGATTTTTCAGTGTTGATTTCTGATAGCTTCCTTTTAGGTGTTTTTACGGTGGATTGGGAGGCTTCCATTGTTTGATTTGGTTTTGTTTAGATCAGGACTAGTTGTTATTTGGTAAGGAGTGACTTTAGTGATAGGAAATATTAGTCTATGTGCAAAAATTCAATTTAAAACTTAGCTCTGCCTGGCTGGTTTCTCTCGCTCTTGTTGCAGTTTAGGTAATCCTGTAACGCTGGGGGACCGCAGTGGAACACAAAGGCTTGGAAGGCTAGGCTGGCTTGGCAGAACAAAAACACGTCCGTTCAATCTAAGCGCTGAACTGGTCTGGTCTGTATTCCGTAAAAATGAATGCCGTAAAAATTCCGGCTCTTATAGGCCAACATAGGAGTACCCGGATGTTTTACAGTCAGGGATGTACAAGACCCGGATGTACCCGGATGTAAAAGTCCCGAATGTAAAAGTGCCCGGATGTTCACGAATGTACCACCATCCCGGACTTCTATCAGGCCCAGGTCCAGAAGCTCTCATGTCCTGCATGTGAATAGTCAGTCATATTGTGTGTGTGTATGCATGCGTGTGTGTGTATGCATCTGTGTGTATGCATGTGTGTGCGTATGCGTCTGTGTGTCCTTGCGAGTGTATGTGCTTGCGTGTGTGTACGCGTATGCGTGTATGCGTGTATGTGTGTGCGTGTACGTGCATGTGCCTGTGTGTGTGCGCGTGTGTGTGTATGCGTGTGTGTATGCATGTGTGTGTGTATGCATCTGTGTGTGCGGCGTGTGTACGCGTATGTGTGCTTGCGTGTGTATGTGTACGCGTGTGCGTGTATGTGTGTATGTGCATGTGTGTGTGTGTGTATGCGTGTGTGTGTGTGTGCGTGTATGCGTGTGTGTATGCATGAGTATGTGTGTGAGTATGCGTCTGTGTGTGTGTGTGTGTGTGTGTGTGTATGCATGTGTGTGTATCTGTGTTTGTGTATACGTCTGTGTGTAGGTGTGTGTGTGTCGCCGTATGTCATGTTACAGACAGATGAGAGAAAAAGATCAACACGTTCACCGGGTACTGTGGTTTTACATCAGGGTCCTCATCTTACATCCGGGTTTTGGACACCTGTTGACCTCAATAATTTGCATATGACCTCTGTGAGGTCCCTACCGCTTCCGTTCACGTGACCGGAACTGACCTTTGGCCCCTGCGCGCGCTGACAAAACAATACCGGATACAAATTGCGCGCGCAGGGGCCAAAGGTCAGTTCCGGTCACGTGAACGGAAGCAGAAGTGACCTCACAGAGGCCATATGCAAATTATTGAGGTCAACAGGTGTCCAAAACCCGGATGTAAGATGAGGACCCTGGTGTAAAACCACAGTACCCGGTGAACGTGTTGATCTTTTTCTCTCATCTGTCTGTATCATGACACACGGCGACACACACACCTACACACAGACGTATACACCAACACAGATACACACACATGCATACACACACACACGCATACACGCACGCATACACACACGCGCACACACGCGCACACACACACATACACACGCAAGCACACACACGCGTACACACGCACACACACACAGATGCATACACACACACAGACGTACACACACGCATACACACACACACGTACACATACACACAGACGCACACATACACACAGACACATACACACAGACATGCATACACACGCACACACAGATGCATGCACACACCCATGCATACACACACACAATATGACTGACTATTCACATGCAGGACATGAGAGCTTCTGGACCTGGGCCTGATAATGTCATACACGGGTCACGCTCGCCACTCTCGAGACCGTATATTTTAGTTGCTATGGGAATGCATCTGAGAATAGAAGAACCCATGGAGGTCGATTCGCCGCCGCAAATTGAATAGCCGAAGGAGATTGATCTCAGTGTTGAATGAGAGAAGTAAGAGCTTCGAGCTTCACTGTCATGGATTGTCCGAAGACGTTTAGGTTAATTGAACGAAGATTAAACTTTCTGAAATGATGGCTTCTGATTGGTCGATAGGACGGTCACATTGTCTCTAACTATAAATACGGAAACACGCATGTTAGATGTGCATTTCTCACAACCTGTCATCCGGGGACTTTTACATCCGGGTTCTTGTACATCCGGGTTCTTGTACATCCGGGTTCTTGTCGCTGACGTCCGCGCCTACATCCGGGTACTTCTATGTTGGACTATAAGAGCCAGAATTTTTACGGCATTCATCATTTCCAGATCCACAGCCGATATGTTATCTTGCACAACTTGCCAGAAGCAGTTTACTCATATAGAAAGTTTACGACGCCACGAGGCCTCCACCCGCAACGATGCACGGTATACTTGTATAATCTGCGCACGGCCATTCAATCGGGAGGATAATTTACTGCGCCATGAGAGGGCACTCCACGAGGGTGCGAGGGTACAATGTAACGATTGTGGTCAACTCTTCAAACGACCCAGTCAGTTAAGACAGCACCAACGTTTGATTCATGCCCCGTCTCTACGGTTTGGGCGACAACTTCCCACTAGAGTGGCACCCATGAGGGTGAAGATGAACCCGGGGAGGCGAATGCCACTGGTGATGCGATCACGGAGAGCCCGCCTATACCCACAGTTCAGAAGAGTCGGGATATCCAGCCGGCCCCCAGCGTTACTGCTCCCAATCAGACGCCTGACGACATCGAGCATTTTCTGGAAGATGCGGTGGATGTTCCCAGCGATCTGTTACCCGAAGATCATCCAGTGAGTGACATCTATCGGCGCCATTGGCCCATGATACGGCACTGTTTCCACCGTCATCGCCCTATTCAAGATATCTACAATTTCCGACTGACCGATCTCGCCCGTCTACGCAGCTACATGGAAGCCATCTTCAATGACCAAGCTACGTCCTTCAAATTAAATCTGGCGTTTGGTTATGTACTGCAGCATAAGGAGACAGGACAACTCCGATACTTTTACCCAAGCAGTAACATCCGGGTATTTGACCAACCGTTTACCATCATTAACCGGGCGTCGTTACAGCCCGTGCTGGACCAAGTGGACCAATTGGATGCCTTGGAATGGGCCTATGAACAGCGCCCCAACACCCAGTGGGTCGTAGAGAGGGTGACCAATGTTACGTTCTTCGTGACCAAATTACGGGATGAATGTATTCACCCATGCACTGATAGATACTCAGAATGCGCAAACAACTATCTGAGGATATGCTGCCTCAACGGTATCCTGTCCTGCCCGACGATGATTAGAACAAACGGTTCAGAGCGAACATGGCCGAAGATGGAACTTTCTGAAATGTAGACTTCTGATTAGACAAGAATACATATAACGATCAGGAACGAATATGACAGATGCAAATGGTGGCCTCTGATTGGACAAGAGTCTTCTTGAGTTGTAAACATACCCAACTCGGCTCCTCCAGCGTGGGTATGATGTAACATTGGGGAGAATAAACTATATGAAAAAAACTTCATGTTGTTGTTCTCTCATGTGTCATCCTTGTTGTTGTTGTTGTTCTCTCTCCGGTCTATATCATGGCGTCAAGGCGTTATGTTAGAGTGTTAAGGCGTAAAGAAAGGGCGTTAAGTCGTTGAGACAGGCGTTAAGGCGTCACGACGGGTGTTGACGGGTGACAGCCATTCGAGAGCTTCACACTGATACCCCACACGGTCCATTTGACCAGGGGTGGTCCATCACTCAATAAACCTCCAGGAATCCACAAAATGCTTGCTTTCTATACTACGGCCAGACTGCGCATGCGCAAAATGATGAAAACGGAAGATACATTAGTCCAGTCGGATCCCACTCGCTCGCTCGCTCACTCACTCACTCACTCACTCACTCATTCACTCACTCACTCACTCACTCACTCACTCACTCACTCACTCACACACTCACTCACTCACTCACTCACACACTCACTCACTCACTCACACACACACACGCGCGCATACACTCATTGCGCATTGCGCCGCAAGGTCAATAGGGCTCGAAATGCGCTTTTATACTACTAATCCTCCCTTCACTGCCGCAAAATGTCCACTTTGGCTACTACTCCTACTGATGACGTCATCAATGACGTCACAGATGACGTGGACAGCTCTCAAATCGGGGTCTGCACCCCGAAGGCTACAAGATAACACCTCCCACGATGCATTCGGACCAACGATGGTCCCTCTCTACCCCAAATACCTTCCTTCACCGCCCCAAAATTTCCACTTTCGCTACTACTCGTACTGATGACGTCACCGATGACGTCACGGATGACGTGGACAGCCCTCAAATCGGGATCTACACCCCGAGAGCTACAAAATGACACCCGGCACGACGCATTCGGACCAAGGATGGTCCATCTCGACACCAAATACCCCTCCACGCACCCCCCAAATCACCACTTTATTTATTACACCCAACTGCGCATGCGCAGATTAACGCGAATTGCACTTCAAAAAACACACCATTCTGACTCTACCCCACACAAGCTTCACTTTGACACCTCCCAGGACCCATTTGGACCCATAGGGGTCCATCTCTACCCCAAACACACACCCACATACCCCACAAAATGCCTGCTTTCTATACTACGGCCAGACTGCGCATGCGCAGAATATTGAAAACGGACGAACCATTAGTGCAGTCGGATGCTCCTGCACGAGAGCTTCAAAATAAGACCTCATACGACACCATAGGATCATTAGGGGCTCACCTAGACCCCAAAACGTCCACCCCGTATGGACCTATCCCCCATAGCCATGCAGTATAGGTCTATGGGCCTACCCAGGCCCCGGTGAACTTTTTCCCAAAAATTCACCGTTGCGCTTCGAAACCCTTCCCAACGTGTTCTAAATGACGAGACGTGAAAAACAAATCCAGACAACCCATATCACACTGAGCGTGTGTGAATTTCCCAGATTGGACCTATACCCCCATATAGCCCGCCTATGGGGCTATATGGGCTATATGGTACTTTTCGAAAAATTGCACTGTTGCGCTCCGAGACCCTTCCCATCGTGTTCTAAATGACAAGACGTGAAAAACAAATCCAAGCAACCCATATCACAGTGAACGTGTGTGAATTTCCCAGGTTGGACCTATACCCTCCATAGCCAGCCTATGGGGCTATATACAGACCTCGGTGACTTTTCCCAAAAATTTCGATCCGGGATCCCTCCCAATGTGTTTTTCTCGGCGAGACGAGAAAAACGAGACCCCACAACCCATAGTAACACCCACAAAAAAATTGACCACCCCTCCTCCCCATATAACCAGTATGAGCCTATATACAGACCTCGGTGACTTTTCCCAAAAATTTCACCGCTTCGCTCCGGGACCTCTCCCATTGTGGTTTTCTCTGCGAGACGAGAAAAACGAGACCCCACAACCCATAGTAACACCCGCAATTTTTTTTGACCACCCCTCCCCCCCCCCCCATATTCCCATGACTGGATGCCCCTTCACGAATGCTTCACTTTGATACCTCACTCGACCCAATCGGACCATGCAGCGTATTTGAAGTCTGGAGAATACTTTTTCTCCGCGGAACTTTTTTCACGCGTTCGCATCACCGCCAGACCGCATCGCCGCGGAAGAATACATGCCCAGGGGCCCTTTGACGGAACTATAGTGACTCGGAGTTACCTCCCCCTAGATTGGAACTCTTCTGTGTTGGAGGTAGTTTCCCCCAACGATCACATGATCGTCACGTGACAAAGTTCCGCCACAAATTTTACCCGGGGGAACAAATAATGAGGTCAAGTTGGCTTTAAAATGGTAGACTATACTACTAGTATGTCTGTCAGACTGGTGTCTCCACTCTCACTACCAACAAAAAATCAGCCAATCGCAAACGATAGGGGTAAGGGATTATCCATTTAATGGTTCGTCTGAAGGTATATCTTATGAACCATAAAACAAAAATCGTGGAACTTTTGCTTCTGATGTCTTTTACAGGGCCAACAGTCGACAACACAAATCGGGCCCAAGCAGGCGCCAAAGGGCCCAATGCGATACGTGTTTTATTCCTTTCTTTTTTTATTTCGATGTCTACTGCAGTTTATACAAAGTTGGTTTGTGTACCAAAGGCACCAATGAATTGGGATTACAAATCAGTTAAATATTCTACTGGTGTGATTTTGCTAATACACACACTTCGACGCAAGTTTATTTATGGGGGTATCACATTTGTGTCGAAGTGTTTACAGAAAATAAATCAAGCTGAATGAAAATGTTGAGTGATTTATAATAATGTTACATTTGCCAGTACAGCGGTCTGGGTGAAGATAGAAAGAAAAACCCTGCATCAGACCCAACCGTTCAGCGCCTCAATCGAACATCCTGTGACGTCGATTACCTTCCAGGTCACAAAACTCCATTGAAGTTTTTGGGGGTAAGATTAGTATCAGGACTTTACTTCCGGCGAACATTGGTTGGCCATTATACCTGACTGGGCCAGAAATGGTATGTGACGTATTTTAAAAATTTTCTATAATATTTGACTCTCAAATATATCAAAATCAACTTTTCAAATTTTAATCGGAAAAAATCTGGGCCAGTTTGATTGGCACCTCCGAAATTTGCGGTAATGGTGTCGTGTTGGATGACCCTATTTCTGGCGGTCTTATATCGAAAAAATGGTTGGAAATGTATGCAAAATTTTCCATATGTTTGAGCGGAAATGCCAGGCTACCTGGTGTGGTGGGTCATTTGTGGCGGCGAGTATTAGGGAATATAATTTTCTCAAGATGTGCTCGGCCAATTTACTACATATTAAGTAAGGCGAATATTTAGTGATTTGTGACCTGTAGGACAAAACGAAGATCGGTCTTTCTCCATTGTCACATGTTTAAGTGCTTTTTTTCTCCAGAGAGGTACAGAATCAGATATAAATGCCTATTTTCAGCTAATTTTTTGCTTGTCCAGGTCGGATAGAATGTTCTCAAGCCTAAACGTACACATTTTCAGTCTATTGTGGACGCCCGAGCTGGTATTTCTTAGTTTACAGCTCAAATTTAATATTGCCTCACTGCTATAAAGGAAATGAGTTGTTGTGTCAGTACAATTATTTTCAAGCCATTCGTCGATATATTCTGTGCTGTGGAAACGTTTATTGGCGCATTCCGTTTATTGACTCCACTCGCCCCCCCGCCCCTCACTTCAGCGATCGTTCTGGTCAGTAAGCTCACACATTAAATTAGGTCAATATATTCATAAACTTTAATCATTGCAAAGTAACACTGGTCTGGTTTGTCAAATAACTACATGAAAGGGCATTCATCAGATTCTAACTAGAGATATGATACAAATTAGCGGTGAAATTTTGCTTTTATTTTCCCTCTTCAATGGGTGGGGGAGTGGGGGTCGGTTTTGTGTTAATACTCGTCATCCCATGCGTGTACAGATAAAATTCTATGGACTGGATTTAACGTCACTAAGTGTACAAATTAAAAATCAAGAAAATAAATTATTGAATAATCTTTTGGGGTGAAATATTTCAATAAGTGTTTGGCCACTCAGGGGTCATTATATTAAGGGAAATATCACTTTAATGTGACAATCGATAACTTTATGAATACTCGAAGCAAGACCTTTATATTTGCATATGTATATGATTGTTTGTTATTGGTTCGACCACACAAAGTTTATTGGAATCTGAATAGATTTACTTATTTGTAGGTCACAAACCTCCATTGAAGATTATAGGACTTGACTTCCGGCGAACTTTGATTGCCCATTATAGCTGACTGGGCCAGAAATGGTCTGTGACGTATTTTAAAATGTTTCTATAATATTTGACTCTCAAATATATCAAAACCAACTTTTCAAATTTTAATCAGAAAAAAATCTGGGCCAGTTTAATTGGCACCTCCGAAATTTGCGGTAATGGTGTCGGGTGGGATGACCCTATTTCTGACGGTCTTATCTCGCAAAAATGGTGGGGAATGTATGCTGAATTTTCCATATGTTTGAGCGGAAATGCCAGGCTATCTGGTGTGGTGGGTCATTTGTGGCGGCGAATATTACGGAATATAGTTTTCTCAAGAGGTGCTCGGCCAATTAAGTAAGGCCAATATATAGTGGTTTGCGACCTCCAGTTTATTCTGTTTTTAAACATTTCTTAAATCGGTCACTGGCTTTATCCATCCTTTCTCCAAGTCTCCCCAATCCGTTCTAGTTGACAAGCGTAGGCTGGCTGAAAGAGAAAACGTCAGAAGATGTACTGTTTATTTTACAAGATGCGGATGATAATGACGATGATACATGATAACATGACCTTGTCTTAGACACGCAAATCGTTTACTCCCGTATCAAGATATCTGGATACTCGACAGAGATCTAGACCGTTGTTTATGCTTAGTTCCATTGGACAATATCAAGCGTCAGAACGGACATTCAGTATTCAGCCGTCGGCCTATTTCGTATGACTCAGCATCAATTTCAAATGTGTATGGAATAAAAATATTAAAAATACAAGTTGGCTTCCTACAACAGAGAAGCGGTCATAGTCCATTATGTCATTATATCATACTAGAGAGTATCGGTGTAGCTCAGATTCAAAAGCTTCTCTATGGAGTCTCCATGGCACAAGATATCAAACGAAGCAGGGACAAATGGACATTTCGAATTACCAGATGAGGTATTCTTTTGAGCTGACTGTCATCACAGTTCCCGAGCTAGCGTATCTAATTCCGCTTAACCCTACCAGGCCTGGGGGGGGGGGGCAAAATCTCCCCCCACCCCCCCACCCCCTCGCCCCCTTCTACCAAACTTTCTGCGCTATCTCCGGAACGGCAAAAAAAGGAGAGCTGAGACTGTGACTTTATAGCTTATCATATTTGGGTCATTTTGAGTCAATAGAAGATCATGGGTAAATCCAAGATGGCGGTCAAGTAAGGTACCAGAAAAAGGATGTTTTCGTCATATTTCTTCAAAATTT
>JAVTVY010004924.1:0-41486 GCA_036873755.1 Hanleya hanleyi
ATGACTTTTGTTTGATCAAGTAAATGAAGGGAAATTCGTACCTATTTCGAAATGTTCGAATCAGGGGAGATAACCAGGAATTGGGCCAACAGAGTTGACAGAGTTGTCTTCATGGCTATCCGCTCTCGCATCGCGCAATTATAACGCGATATTTCGCAATATCGCAATATCGCACAATATCGCACCTTATCGCGGGAAAATAACGCGATATATCGCAATATCGCACAATATCGCACACTATCGCGCTATTATAACGCGATATTTCGCACTATCGCAATATCGCACATTATCGTGGGAAAATAACGCGATATATCGCAATATCGCACAATATCGCACATTATCGCGCAATTATAACGCGATATTTCGCAATTATAACGCGATATTTCGCAATATCGCACAATATCGCACATTATCGCGGGAAAATAACGCGATATATCGCAATATCGCACAATATCGCGCAATTATAACGCGATATATATAGATTATCACTACGAGTGCACATTTATCTGATTTTTATCACACGAGTTTGATAAAACCCATATGAAACAAGCTTTAGCGAGTTTCATATGGGTTTTATCAAACGAGTGTGATAAAAATCAGATAAATGACCACGAGTGTTATAATTTATAATTAAATTAATAATCAAATTAATGTTGAAAAATATCCAAAAATATAGTTAGCAAACTGTAAGGGTGTGATACAGGTTTTGTATCACATGGGTGTATCACATTGCTTTTGGCTGCAGTGATGTGAGAAATCACAATATCGCACATTATCGCGGGAAAATAACGCGATATATCGCAATATCGCACAATATCGCACATTATCGCGCAATTATAACGCCATATTTCGCAATATCGCAAAATATCGCACATTATCGCGGGAAAATAACGCGACATATCGCAATATCGCACAACATCGCGCATTATCGCGCAATTATAACGCGATATTTCGCAATATCGCACAATATCGCACATTATCGCGGGAAAATAACGCGATATATCGCAATATCGCACAATATCGCACATTATCGCGTAATTATAACGCGATATTTCGTAATATCGCATATTATCGCGGGAAAATAACGCGATATATCGCAATATCGCACAATATTGCACATTATCGCGCAATTATAACGCGATATTTCGCAATATAGCAATGTCGCGTTTTCGCGTTATCGCATCGCAATATCGCGTTATCGCATCGCAATATCGCATTATCGCATCGCAATATCGCGTTATCGCAATATCGCAATATCGCGTTTTCGCGTTATCGCAATATCGCAATATCGCAATATCGCGTTATCGCATCGCAAAATCGTAATAATGCAATATCGCCCAAAATGTTTCAAGGGCGATGGTCGATGGCCCCTCTCGGCCATCATATAGGTTGAATAAGTGTAGCATCATGTAAGCTCCCAGAATATATGGGGATTTGGGGATTCCATCCAACGACAACCATTCTCAGATGGTCTGAATCTCGAATGGACCAGGCTTCCTGTTATCAGGAAACTTTCAAAAGTCACAATGAAACTTACAACCAAGGGTTCCCGATGGGCATGACGGCGCACTCGCTGAGCCATCAATAAATAATAACAAAATAATTATAAATCAAATTTTCATCAGAATTCGGTCAGCTCAGAACTTGCTGGTAGCAGTCCCCTAATACACGTTCATGGCAAAAGCAAGGTTCTAATGTCAATGGTTCTCCTTATTTTGCCGACTAAAGGATTCGGATGGACTGACTCACTGACTCATTGCCGGACAATTTGCAAATGAGAGCCTACTTCGGATATCCATGATCTGCTCTACCTTGTGGATCATCCATGATCATTCATGTCCGTGTTGACCTCAATCATCATCCATGATCATCCCTGGCATTGTGGACATTTCTCATTATACATAACATTGCTGACCTCTATCCTCATCCATGATCATCTATGGCCTTGTTGACCGCTATCGTCATCCATGGCTGTCGTCCCCTAAATATTTTGTTTATCCCTTGTGCTAGGGGCTGAAACTTATCACACTATGCCATTGAATCAAGATCTACCAGAAAGTGTAAAACAAATAATTCAAGATGCAGGCCTTGATGATGTCATAGTGAAGTCAAACAATTGTCGATTTTCCTCTCAGATTTTCCGATTTTTTGTATTCCTGTGTTTCCTACGCAAAAAAAAATGCATTTTAAATTAGTAAGTATTCATCTGATGCGGAGATAAGGTAGACATTTTGGTAGGCAGAGGGGTGGGGTGAAAGGGGGGGATAATGGCCCCAGGGCCTGGTAGGGTTAATGAGCATCCATAATCATCCATTCACATCCATGATCAGAAACCATCTTTCTTTTACTTTTTTCATACACGTTTGGAATTGGTGCTTTCGATTATTGAGGCGGAAAATGATTTAAGGACGACAACTGAATATTGAATGTCGGGTCTGACGCCTGCAATGCAACCTAGGTAAAATTTTAACCGGAGCAAAACCATAAGTGTCTGTATGATTTATGTTATTAATAAAAGAATATACATTTATGTTATTAATACAAGAATATACATCTGTATACGAGTTTATGTGAGTTGTGTTCGCCCAGTGAACGTACGTTGTCTCATTGTTTGGAGCATATACATATGATCGTAATTTTGGCGATGTGCATTTACATTATTTATTTCATTGTCCTGCAGACATCATCCAAATCTGTTGATTGATACTCCCTTGCTAGAAACGAACATGTACTCGTTTATATGTTACAGACGATTATATATAATTTATATACGTCAAAATCTATAAATCAAGGGACACAACTAGTCTAGCTACCACATTTCCAGGATTGGTCTGAGTGATCTCCCATAAAATTCCATTACATACAGGTCCCAAACCACTAAAGAAACAGCATTACTTTATAAGTAGTAAATCGGCTGCGCACATCTTTATAAAACTATATTCCCTAATATTCGCCGCCACAAATGGCCCATCACGCCTGGTAGCCTGACATTTTCACTCAAACATATAAACAAAATTCAGCACACACTCGTCACCAATTTTTTTCGAGCCACGGCAGCCAAAAATAGATCGTTTTTTTCTCCTATTTTCTTAAGTGTTGAATATTATAGAAACATTTTTTAATAGATCACAAAACATTTCTCGCCCAGTTATGTATAATGACTAAGTCCTGATTATAGTCTTAGGGACCTACAAACATTCAGATTCCAACAATATTACAGTGGTCAAAGCAATACCAGATACGCAGATGGAGGTGCAAATATAAATGTCATACTTCAAATAGTTGAAACGTTACAGCCATTCGGATAAGAGAGGTATTTTAATTAATATTTAGGCCCTTGGGCATTGGGCAACTTATCATAAAATTTGCTCCCAAATGAATCTATACTAATTTCTTCTCTGGCTTTTTTTTCATTTGTATAGCTTCTGATTATGCCTGCAGACACACAAGGTGACTGCTATTAGAACGATCCCCCCTCCATTGTCGAGAGAAAATAAAAATCATAACTTAACGCTAAGTTGTATCAGATTTCCCGTCTTACCGTCACCAACTAATGAATGACCTTGCATGAAGATATTTAAAAAAACAAAGCCATTCTTATGTTGTACTGATTAAAATTTGTGAATATATTGCCCCAATTTATTTTTTCAGGGCATTGCTCAAAAAATCGTCGCTGATGCGAGGGAGGTGTCGTGATCAAACGGTATGCTCCAATAAATGTTTCCGTGTCACGGAGATCACTGGGAAATTCCTTGACAATAACTGTACTGACTCACCAACGCAAGTCGCTCATGTGTAAGACAATGTCCAATTTGGATCGTAAAGTCAGAAATAAGAGCCAGAGCGCCTTTGGTCGATCCAAATCTGTGAAAACATTCTATTCATCCTGGACAAGTGCAAATCTGACTGGAAATAGACAGTTGGCTATGATTTTCGGATTTGTCTTTCTGGTCAAAAACCACTAAAAATCTAAATTATTATGTAGTAAATCGTCTGCGCACATCTGGGCACAACTATATTCCTTAATAATGGCAGCCACAAATGACCCACCACACCAGGTAGCCTGACCTTTCCTCTCAAACATATAAAACATTCAGCATACAATCGTCAACATTTGTTCGAGCTACGATCTGCCGGAAATTAAGTCATTCCACCCGATACAATCAGAGAGAATATGGGATTAAACTGGTCCAGAGTTTTTCTTATTAACATTTCAAACGGTTGTTTGGATATTTTTTAGTGTTGAATGTAAATGAAAGACTCTGATATATGTCACAAATCATTTCTCGCCCAGTCAAGTATAATGACCATTCAAATTGAACCGGAAGTAAATCAGCAACTAAATCAGCAAGATACTTACACTCTGATCATTCTCAGACATCGCTTCTTCTCTGCCGGTGTCTTAGAACTGAACGAATCGTTTGCACGTCGGAACGGTGCCATGATCTGATCTCTCCAATATGGCCATATTATTCGTAGAATAATAAACACCGTGGTAAAGTCCCAGTCACACTGTCAAGAATTGGGTGGAGAATGCCGGCAAATGACCATAGTAGGCCGGCCAAGGACACGAAATGTAACTTTTGATGGCATTGTTTGTTACAAATGGATACCCATGCTAAATTAGTTCTTTGTGTGCTAGGGTTCAAGGTGGGAGGGGATACCACCCGGATTTTGGACGTTAAAGCTCATTTCGGGGTCACTTTTGAGGTTAAATAAGGTCAAAATTGGTAAAAGTCGTTCCTAACTTAATTTCCATTGTGATGTTTGTTACCAATGGCTATCCACGCTAAATTGGTTTTATGTATTGTTTGGTTTTAGCACAGGTATGGCTAGCTCGTTAATTATTGGAATTGAGGTCATTTTAGGATCACTTTACGGGTCAAATGAGGTCAAAAATGCAGTTTTATTTCATATATTTTGTGCTGTTTGTTACTTACTTTTGTATGCAGTATGGTTCAAGGTAGGGTGGATACCAAGACAATTTTGGCAATTTGTGGTCATTATCAGGTCATTTCGAGGTCAAATAACATCCAAAGATGACCAAAAGATGGACCTTAAAACAATTTAAAACATTTTTTATGTGAAATTCCTCGTAAAGAAATGGGTATCAAACCTGAAGAAGTTATACTTGGTGAATTTTTAGATATTAGTGTAGGGTAATTCAGTATTTTTTGTTTGTGAATTTTGGTAACATCCATTTTCTTGTAGACTGGACCTTTCCGATCAATATATTTGTTGGTCCGAAGGTTTCTTTCTCGAGTTTGAAGTAGTTTGAGTTAGCTCTTTCTGGCCTGGGTGATAGAGGGATCGAAAAGTAATGCCCTATTGAACATTCACGGTATCACCAGAATGATTAAAAATCGAGTGCAAAGACTTTCCGTACTTTTGGAATCTTATATTTGTCTAATTTTGAGCCTATTTCTGTAATTCTAGTGATTAACCATCATGCGTTAATTCAAAATGGCGCTCATGTAGATTCATCCATGAATCGCCCTTTTCAGGTTATTCATATAATAGTCATTATTCTTAGCCCATTGTGCAAATTAGTTAACACAAAATAATCTCCCATCAAGCCTTGTATCTTTCGCCTATTTTGAGTCTACTTGCTTAATTCTCAGCTTAAAATATGATATTTTAAATCAAAATGGCGGACAGGTGGGGTAATCTGAAAATCACATTTTTCATGTTGCTCGTGTAGTTCAAGGCATTATTCTTACCTCACTGCGCAAATTTATCAAACCGAGGGATCCCTATGCATAGCCTAACATTTTATTATGCCAAAAATCAAGGTTTGATGGTCAAATTCAAAATGGCGGCCATAGGGGTCATCAGAAAATCGTACTTTTGGCCGTTGCCCGTATAGTTCAAGGCATTATTCTTAGCTTATTATGCAAATTTGTCAAAACAGAGGGATCTTTAAGCATAGCCCAACATTCTATTCCCATTTTGAATCTATTTACATATCCCAAAGATCAAGATTTGATGATCAAATTCAAAATGGCGGCCATATCGGGTCATCTGAAAATCACACTTTTTCCTGCTGCTCGTGTAATTCAAGGCATTATTCTTACCTCACAGAGCAACTTTATCAAAACCGAGGGATTTCCATGCATAGCCTAACATCTTATGCCCATGTGGAATCTATTTTCATATTCCAAAAATAAAGATTTAATTGTTAAATTCAAAATAGCGGCCATATGGGGTCATTTGAAAACCACACTTTTTCCTGTTGCTCGTGTAGTTCAAGACATTATTCTTAGTTCATTATTCAAATTTAGCAAAACCGAGGGATCTCTAAGCATAGCCCAACATCCTATTCCCATTTTGAATCTACATACATATCCCACAGATCAAGATTTGATGGTCAAATTCAAAATGGCGTCCATATGGGGTCATCTGAAAATCACACTTTTTCCTGCTGTTCATGTAGTTCAAGGCATTATTCTTACCTCACTGAGCAAATGTATCAAAACTGAGGGATCTTTATGCATAGCCTAACATCCTATGTCCATTTTAAATCTATTTACATATGTCTAAGATCAAGATTTGATGGTCAAATTCAAAATGGCGGCCATATGGGGCCATCTGAAAATCACACTTTTGTCCGTAGCTCGTATAGTTCAAGGCATTATTTTTAGCTCATTATGCAAATTGATCAAAACTGTGGGATCTCCAAGCATAGCCCAACAACCTATGCTCTTTTTGAATCCACTTACGTATCCCTAAGATCAAGATTTGATGATCAAATTCAAAATGGCAACTGTGTGGGGTTATCTGAATCTCCTGCTTTTCCATGTTGCTCATTTACTTCAAGGCACTATTCTTCGCTAATTGTGCAAATTTATCAAAACAGAGGGATCTCTTAGCATAGCCTAACAACTTACGCCCATTTTGAATCCATTTGCATATCCCCAAGATCAAAATACGATGTTCAAATTCTATATGGCAACTGTGTGGGGTTATCTGAATCTCCTGCTTTTCCATGTTACTCGTGTATATCAAGGCATTGTTCTTAGTTGATTGTGCAAATTTATCAAAATCGAAGGGTCCCACATCATAGCCAGATACCTTTTGCCCATTTTGAATCTATTTGCTTAGTCGTCAGATTAAAAATGATAGTTAAATTCAAAATGGCGAGCATAAGGAGTCATTCGGAAATTCTTCTTTTTTCATATTACTGTTGGAATATTTTTATTCCAGGTACAAACTTGTTTAAATTGAGCAGAATAACGCCATAGCTTATTACATTATGCCCATTTTTATTCTATTGGCATAATCTTCAGCTGAGAATACCATTGTTAAATTCAAAATGGTGACCAAGTGGGTTCATCTGAGATTCATATTTTCATTTTGTTCTTATAATTCAAGGTATTTGATTAGATGGAGCTGAAAGTAACAATTTCTCAAAGCCAAGCCCCTTCACAAAACAGATCGATCTGACTATTTATGGGCTTAGTTTGGCCCTATTCGTACAATCATCAGCTAGAAAAATAATCATCGACAGACAATATAATTGTTACATAATGGTTATTATGCCTACCTTAAGCCATAGACTACATACAACTAATTCCCGTCTGTCAACCCATTCGTAACAATTAGTATTGTAGATATTAATTTATAACCGATTTGTACCCATTTTTGACCTCATTTACCAAAAAGCTACCCTAAAATGATCTTAATTTGAATAATTAACGTGTTATCTATGACTAATTTAAAACTTACACTACATACTACTGATTCAATTTGGATACTCAATCGTAACAATTAATACTGTGAATATTAATTTATAATCGATTTTCACAAATTTTTGACCTCATTTGACCCAAATATGACCCGAAAATGACCTTATTTCTAATAATTAACGGGTTATCGATGACTACACCCATACACTACATTCAACTGATTCAACTGGAATACCCAATCGTAACAATTAGTGCTGTGCATATAACCGATTTTCAAAAATTTTTGACCTTCTTTGACCCAAAAGTGACCCTACAATGACCTTAATTCTTATAATAAACGTGTTATCTATGACTACCTGACACTCTACATTACTTACAACTAATTCAGCTTGGATACTCATTGGTAAAAAACAATGCGGTGGATGTTAATTTATAACCGATTTGTACCCATTTTTGACCTCATTTACCAAAAAGCTACCCTAAAATGATCTTAATTTGAATAATTAACGTGTTATCTATGACTAATTTAAAACTTACACTACATACTACTGATTCAATTTGGATACTCATTCGTAACAATTAGTACAGTGAATATTAATTTATAATCGATTTTCACAAATTTTTGACCTCATTTGACCCAAATATGACCCTAAAATGACCTTATTTCTAATAATTAACGTGTTATCGATGACTACACCCAACCCTACACTACATTCAACTGATTCAACTGGAATACCCAATCGTAAGAATTAGTACTGTGCATATAACCGATTTTCACAAATTTTTGACCTTATTTGACCCAAAGTGACCCTACAATGACCTTAATTCTTATGATAAACGTGTTATCTATGACTACCTGACACTCTACATTACTTACAACTAATTCAGCTTGGATACTCATTGGTAAAAAACAATGCGGTGGATGTTAATTTATAACCGATTTTTACCCATATTTGACCTTTTTTGACCCAAAGAGTGACCCCAAACTGACCTTAATTGACCAGAACCCGGGTGGTATCCCCTCCTACCTTGATTCCTACCACTCAAAGAACTAATTTAGCATGGGTACCCATTTGTAACAAAAATGCCATCGAAAGTTTTTAAAAGCGTTTTTGAGGTCTTTGGCCGGCCGACTACCACGAATATTTTAATCTTGTCGATTCGTGTCAAAATCGCCTGTAGAGGGCCTCTTTGAAACTGTCCTACGAATCCCTTGCGCATGCCGTAGGTTCCTTGTACGACAGCCATAAGCATTTAACAAGAATCATCAAGAATGATTACGCATGCAGTACGATTCAATGAAGAACGCCCTATGCATCAACACGGCAGCTCGTGGACCCACTACGAATGCTCGATAATCTGCTATGAATAAGTAGTATAGTAAGGGGATTTCGAGTCCTATTTTCCAGGGAGGTAACTCTTGATGCCCTTTTTTTCCAGGTTAAAGTATAGGGGGCGCCACATCGCCTTGGCGCCACCAGCTCAAGGTCACGTGGAAGTCAAAAGTAGTTCCGGCAACCTTTAACCTTTGTATTCCTCCGCGGTCTGGTGGTGATGCCGTCACTTCCGGGTACAGAAAGTAAGTCCATGTCAACCAAGTGACTTCCAATGTTAATGTATACGGGGAATGCCTAAACAGAGTATGGGAATGCACGTGTTGTGACCGGGGTGGGTGCCTAGTGGACCGAATGGGTCGAGTGAGGTGTCAAAGTGAAGCGCTCCTCGAGGGCCATTCAGTCATGGGTGGGTGCATGTAAAATTAGGATTTTTTCCCGAAAATATAAAAAGCGAAACACGGACTTTACCCCTAAAATAGGGGAAAACCCCTATCAACTCTAGCCAAAAGGGCTAATATCGGCCCCCGAGCTTATCGGGGCCTGCTTATCAAGTCAATGGGGTGGGTGCATGTAAAATTAGGATTTTTTCCCCAAAATATAAAAAGCGGAACACGGACTTTACCCCTACAATAGGGGTCTGTATTATACAATATAAGGGAAAAGGCCTGTATGGGGTATGGGGATGGTCAATTTTTTTCGTTTGTTTTACTATGGGTTGTGGGGTCTCGTTTTTCTCGTCTCGCCAAGAAAAACACAATGGGAGGGGCCCCAGAGCGAATCGGTGAAATTTTTGGGAAAAGTCACCGAGGTCTGTATATAGGCTCATACTGGCTATATGGGGGGAGAGGTGGTCAATCTTTTTTGTGGGTGTTACTATGGGTTGTGGGGTCTCGGTTTTCTCGTCTCGCCGAGAAAAACACAATGGGAGGGGTCCCGGAGCGAATCGGTGATTTTTTTGGGAAAAGTCACCGAGGTCTGTATATAGGCTCATACTGGCTATATTGGGGGAGGGGTGGTCAATTTTTTTTGTGGGCTTTACTATGGGTTGTGGGGTCTCGTTTTTCTCCTCTCGCCGAGAAAAACACAATTTTGGAAAAGTACCGGGTAGGTGTGGATAGGCCCATATAGCTCCATACTGGCTATATGGGAGTATAGGTTCAACCTGGGAAATTCACATACGTTCATTGTGATATGGGTTGTTTGGATTTGTTTTTCACGTCTCGTCATTTAGAACACGATGGGAAGGATTTCGAAGCGAAACGGTGAAATTTTTGGAAAAAGTTCACCGAGGCCTGGGTAAGCCCATAGGCCTATACTGCATGGCTATGGGGTATAGGCCCATACGGGGTGGGCGTTTTGGGGTCTAGGTGAGCCCCTAATGATCCTGTGGAGTCGTATGAGGTCTCAGTCGATGTTCACTTGTACTACGTGCTCGAAATCATTCACTCGTCTGCACGACTTGCGCCGCCATGAGGCTACCTAGCACGAGGGAACCGCCCGGCATAGCTGTACGATATGTACACTGTCGTTTCAGCGCCCGGATCATTTACAGCGCCACACACGTGCACGCCATGAAGTACCCAAGCGTCCATGCGACGAATGTGGTCGGCTTTTCAAACTGACCAGTCAGTTGCTGCGACACCAACGCACACGACACCCTGTTCCGCAGCCATGTTTGCAGGTAGAAGAGCCCGTAGGCACCAATATCGAGACAGGGGGAACTCCCACCCATCGCACGAGGGCCGATGATGATGTCGCCCTAATTCAACTGTCAAATTCCGACGACAAGACCTTGGGCCAGATTTTGTACGACGTGGAGGGCAAAAAACAAAGTGGACGAACCCATAAATGTTCCTAGCGATCTGTTACAGGACGCCCATCCAGTGAGTGGCATCTATCGGCGCCATTGGTCCATGATACGGCAATGTTTCAACCGTCATCGCCCTAAGGACACAGACCAAGCCAGATATTTTTACCCGAGCAGTAACATCCGAGTATTTGACCAACCGTTTACCATCATTAACCGGGCGTCGCTAGAGGCGATGCTGAAGAAACTGACGGCGTCAACGCCAGGTGGTGGTGGTGGTGATGGTGTGAGGACAATAAAACGTGTATTACGCAATGTGCCTGTTGTTGTTGATGTGTCTTGGTTGTGTTTATTTTGAATGGGTCTGAGCATATTGATGCGATGAGAGGAAGTTTTCGAAGAGAACGTAATTCTACATTGTGCACGAATGGACACAAACACAAACACACACACGCGCGCAATGCGGCTCATGAAAAACACGGATGTAAGATGACACGGATGTAAAACCACAGTATCCGGATGGAAGACGGAGGAACGATGGAGAAACCCCACTGGGAAACCCAGATGTTGACAAAATCCCGGATGTAAAATCCACTGCTCAGTCGTACGCCAGTACATCTCGGCCCTCGACTTGGGGATAGTTGAACTGAGTGTGCTAAAAAAAGATCACCAGCTAGCGTGCTATAAAAGGGAAGCGGCCTGGCCGTTTCATCAGACACTCTGTCAACCACCAAGATGTTCACTTGCACAACTTGCCAGAAGCAGTTTACTCGTCTGCACGACTTGCACCGCCACAAGGCCTCCATCCACAACGATGCACGGTATACTTGTATAACCTGCGGACGGTCATTTAATCGAAAGGATCCTTTACTGCGCCACGAACGCTCATTCCACGAGGGCGCGAAGGAACACTGTAAGGATTGTGGTCAACGTCAGTTAAGACGGCATCAGCGTTTGATTCATGTCCCGTCTCTACGGTTTGGGCGACAACTTTCCACTGAAGAGGAACCGCGGAAGGTCAGACCCAGTGAAGATGACCCCACCGTTACGGTTTCGAGTCATACGCCTGACAACATCGAACATTTTCTGGACGAGCCCATAAATGTTCCTAGCGATCTCTTACAGGACGCCCATCGAGTGAGTGACATCTATCGGCGCCATTGGTCCATGATACGGCAATGTTTCAACCGTCATCGCCCTATTCAAGATATCTACAATTTCCGACTGACCGACCTCGCCCGTCTACGTAGCTACGTGGAAGCCATCTTCAACGACCAAACTACGGCCTTCAAATTGAATCTGGCGTTTGGTTATGTGCTGCAGCATAAGGAGACAGTCCAAGTCCGATACTTTTACCCGAGCAGTAACATCCAGGTATTTGACCAACCGTTTACCATCATTAACCGGGCGTCGCTAGAGGCGATGCTGGAGAAACTGGACACCGTGGATCCCTTGGAATGGGCCCAACAACAACGCCCCAACACCAAGTGGACAGTGGAGAGGGTGACCAATGTTACGTTTTTCGTTACCAAGCTGACCGACCCCCTCGGCTGAATGCGTCACCCGTGCACTGATGAATACCATAACATGCCGTACATACTCTATATGTCTACATGCTGATCGTTGACTTGAGCTCAGTAAACACTTGTACCTAATGTGACGGTGCGTTAAATAATAAAACATGGTGTTTGATATTTCAATTTGTTTTGCT
This sequence comes from Hanleya hanleyi, assembly GCA_036873755.1. Lineage (NCBI taxonomy): Eukaryota > Metazoa > Mollusca > Polyplacophora > Lepidopleurida > Hanleyidae > Hanleya > Hanleya hanleyi. The sequence continues at coordinate 12,541 of JAVTVY010004924.1, forward strand.
GTGAACATACTAAACATGCCCAGGGCGGCTCCCCCAGCCTGGGTATAATGTAACATTGGGGAAAATAAACTGTCTGAACATTGCTGAACTTGTTGTTATTCACGTTGTTAATACAGAACATATATTGTATAATACAGGACAAATATGGTACAAAACAGGACAGATTTGGTATAATACAGGACAGATATTGTATAACACAGGACAGATATTGCATAATACAGCACAGATATGGTATAATTCAGGACAGATATGGTATAATACAGCAAAGATATGGTATAATAGAGGGCAAATATTGTATAATACAGCACAGATTTGGTATAATACAGGACATATATGGTACAATACAGGACAGATATGGTATAATGCAGCACAGATATGGTATAATAGAGGAGAAATATTGTATAATACAGAGCAGATATGGTATAACACAGGACATATATTGCAAAATACTGGACAGATATTGTATAATACAAGACAGATATTGTATAATACAGCACAGATATGGTATAACACAGGACAGATATTGTATAATACAGCACAGATTTGGTATAATACAGCACAGATTGGGTATAATACAGGACAGATACAGTATAATACAGGGCAGATTTGGTATAATACAGGACATATATGGTATAATAGAGGACAAATATGGTACAATACAGGACAGATTTGGTATAATACAGGACAGATATTGTATAACATAGGACAGGTATGGTATAATACAGGACATATATGGTATAATGCAGGACAGATGTGGTATAACACAACAAAGATATGGTATAATGCGTGACAGACATGGATGGTCCATCTACACCAAATACCTTCACTGCCCCAAAATGCCCACTTTCGCTACTACTCCTACTGATGACGTCACCGATGACGTCACAGATGACGTGAACATCCCTCAAATCTGGATGTACACCCCGAGAGCTACAAGATAACACCTCCCACGACACAATCGGACCAAGGATGGTCCATCTCGACACCAAATACCTTCCTGCACTGCCCCAAAATGGCCACTTGACTTACTACAACCAACTGCGCATGCGCAGATTGACGCGACTTGCATTTTAAAAAAACACCATTCTGACTCTACCCCACACAAGCTTCACTTTAACACCTTCCACGACCCATTCGGACCCATAGCGATCCATCTCTACCCCAAACACACACCCATATACCCCCCAAAATGCCTGCTTTCTATACTACGGGCCAGACTGAGCATGCGCAGAATATTGAAAACGGACGAACTATTAGTCCAGTCGGATGCTCCTCCACGAGAGCTTCAAAATAAGACCTCATACGACACCACAGGATCATTAGGGGCTCACCTAGACCCCAAAACGTCCACCCCGTATGGGCCTATACCCCATAGCCATGCAGTATAGGCCTATGGGCTTACCCAGGCCTCGGTGAACTTTTTCCAAAAAAATTCACCGTTTCGCTTCGAAACCCTTCCCATCGTGCTCTAAATGACGAGACGTGAAAAACAAATCCAAACAACCCATATCACAATGAACGTATGTGAATTTCCCAGGTTGAACCTATACTCCCATATAGCCAGTATGGAGCTATATGGGCCTATCCACACCTACCCGGTACTTTTCCAAAAATTTCACCGATTCGCTCCGGGACCCCTCCCATTGTGTTTTTCTCGGCGAGACGAGAAAAACGAGATCCCACAACCCATAGTAACACCCACAAAAAAAAATTGACCACCCCTCCCCCCATATAGCCAGTATGAGCCTATATACAGACCTCGGTGACTTTTCCCAAAAATTTCACCGATTCGCTCCGGGACCCCTCCCATTGTGTTTTTCTCGGCGAGACGAGAAAAACGAGACCCCACAACCCATAGTAAAGCAAACGAAAAAATTGACCATCCCCATACCCCATACAGGCATTTTCCCTTATATTGTATAATACAGACCCCTATTGTAGGGGTGAAGTCCGTGTTCCGCTTTTTATATTTTCGGAAAAAAATCCTAATTTTACATGCACCGACCCCATTGACTTGATAGGCAGGCCCCGATAAGCCCGGGGACCGATATTAGCCCTTTTGGCTAGAGTTGATAGGGGTTTTCCCCTATTTTAGGGGTAAAGTCCGTGTTTCGCATTTTATATTTTCGGGAAAAAATCCTAATTTTACATGCACCCACCCATGACTCAATGGCCCTCGAGGAGCGCTTCACTTTGACACCTCACTCGACCCATTCGGTCCACTAGAGACCCACCCCGGTCACAAAACGTGTATTCCCATACTCTTTTTAGGCATTCCCCGTATACATTAACATTAACATTGGAAGTCACTTGATTGACATGGGACTACTTTCTGTACCCGGAAGTGACGGCATCACCACCAGACCGCGGAGGAATACAAAGGTTAAAGGTTGCCGGAACTACTTTTGACCTCCACGTGACCTTGAGCTGGTGGCGCCAAGGCGATGTGGCGCCCCCTATACCTTAACCTGGAAAAAAAGGGCACCAAGAGTTACTGTACCTCCCTGGAAAATATGACTCGAAATGGTATAATGCGTGACAGGCATGGATGGTCCATCTCTACACCAAATACCTTCCTTCACTGCCCCAAAATGCCCACTTTCGCTACTACTCCTCCTGATGACGTCACCGATGACGTCACAGATGACGTGAACATCCCTCAAATCTGGATGTACACCCCGAAAGCTACAAGATAACACCTCCCACGACACAATCGGACCAAGGATGGTCCATCTCGACACCAAATACCTTCCTGCACTGTCCCAAAATGGCCACTTGACTTACTACAACCAACTGCGCATGCGCAGATTGACGCGACTTGCATTTTAAAAACACGCCATTCTGACTCTACCCCACACAAGCTTCACTTTAACACCTTCCACGACCCATTCGGACCCATAGCGATCCATCTCTACCCCAAACACACACCCATATACCCCCCAAAATGGCTGCTTTCTATACTACGGGCCAGACTGACTATGCGCAGAATATTGAAAACGGACGAACTATTAGTCCAGTCGGATGCTCCTCCACGAGAGCTTCAAAATAAGACCTCATACGACACCACAGGATCATTAGGGGCTCACCTAGACCCCAAAACGTCCACCCCGTATGGGCCTATACCCCATAGCCATGCAGTATAGGCCTATGGGCTTACCCAGGCCTCGGTGAACTTTTTCCAAAAAAATTCACCGTTTCGCTTCGAAACCCTTCCCATCGTGCTCTAAATGACGAGACGTGAAAAACAAATCCAAACAACCCATATCACAATGAACGTATGTGAATTTCCCAGGTTGAACCTATACTCCCATATAGCCAGTATGGAGCTATATGGGCCTATCCACATCTACCCGGTACTTTTCCAAAAATTTCACCGATTCGCTCCGGGACCCCTCCCATCGTGTTTTTCTCGGCGAGACGAGAAAAACGAGATCCCACAACCCATAGTAACACCCACAAAAAAATTTGACCACCCCTCCCCCCCATATAGCCAGTATGAGCCTATATACAGACCTCGGTGATTTTTCCCAAAAATTGCACCGATTCACTCCGGGACCCCTCCCATTGTGTTTTTCTCGGCGAGACGAGAAAAACGAGACCCCACAATCCATAGTAAAGCCCATAAAAAAAATTGGCCACCCCTCCCACCATATAGCCAGTATGAGCCTATATACAGACCTCGGTGACTTTCCCCAAAAAATTCACCGATTCGCTCCGGGACCCCTCCCATTGTGTTTTTCTCGGCGAGATGAGAAAAACGAGACCCCACAACCCATAGAAACACCCGCAAAAAATTTGACCACCTCTCCCCCCATATAGCCACAGTATGAGCCTATATACAGACCTCGGTGACTTTTCCCCAAAAAATCACCGATTCGCTCCGAGACCCCTCCCATTGTGTTTTTCTCGGCGAGACGAGAAAAACGAGACCGCACAACCCATAGTAAAGCCCACAAAAAAAAATGGACCACCCCTCCCCCCATATAGCCAGTATGAGCCTATATACAGACCTCGGTGACTTTTCCCAAAAATTTCACCGATTCGCTCTGGGGCCCCTCCCATTGTGTTTTTCTTGGCGAGACGAGAAAAACGAGATCAACCCATAGTAAAGCAAACGAAAAAAATTGACCATCCCCATACCCCATACAGGCATTTTCCCTTATATTGTATAATACAGACCCCTATTGTAGTGGTAAAGTCCGTGTTCCGCTTTTTATATTTTGGGAAAAAAATCCTAATTTTACATCCACCGACCCCATTGACTTGATAGGCAGGCCCCGATAAGCCCGGGGACCGATATTAGCCCTTTTGGCTAGAGTTGATAGGGGTTTTCCCCTATTTTAGGGGTAAAGTCCGTGTTTCGCATTTTATATTTTCGAGAAAAAATCCTAATTTTACATTCACCCACCCATGACTGAATGGCCCTCGAGGAGCGCTTCACTTTGACACCTCACTCGACCCATTCGGTCCACTAGAGACCCACCCCGGTCACAAAACGTGTATTCCCATACTCTTGTTAGGCGTTTCCCTGTATACATTAACATTAACATTGGAAGTCACTTGGTTGACATGGGACTACTTTCTGTACCCGGAAGTGACGGCATCACCACCAGACCGCGGAGGAATACAAAGGTTAAAGGTTGCCGGAACTACTTTTGACTTCCACGTGACCTTGAGCTGGTGGCGCCAAGGCGATGTGGCGCCCCCTATACTTTAACCTGGAAAAAAAGGGCACCAAGAGTTACCTCCCTGGAAAATATGACTCGAAATCCCCTTACTATACTACTCACGTATGCAGTACGATATGAGTACGAATGCAGTACGAACCTGTTACGCTGTAACACGACACCCCAGGAGGCCACGCGAACCTATATATATGATCCTTCTTCTATGAAATGTACAACATACGATGGTCTTCGCGAGAGATCGTGGAGCAATCCTATGAAATCGTACGAGATTCGCGAGGAAGCGTAGCCTATTCTTCGTGAAACGTAGCGCCAGCGTGGGTATTCGTAGTACTGTCGCGGTTATTCGTAGTACTGTCGTGGGTATTCGTAGTACTGTCGCCACACATCGTGTTGAATTCTTCTCAGTATCGTAGTATGATCGTACAAGAAGCGTAGAATGCGTCCAACAATCATCGTACAATGCGTACGGCATTCTTGCTGATTTGTGACCGAAAGAACTACTACGACTACCCACGAATATACACGATAGGAGGAGAATTCATGCGAGAACGCAGTAGGATGGTGCCAAGAATGCCATACGTATACCATTTAATCGTACTTGGCCGGCGAATGTTTTGAACATTGCAAAACTTTCGTACTCCCTCCGAGAATAGGGAAGAACGGTCACGATCTGCGACGAATCCCGCAAGATGCCAGTACGAATTGCCAAGAATGAACACGATTTTCCAGTTCGCGGTGATTCGCCTACCCAATTCTTGACAGTGTGACTGGGGCTTTAAGACCGTAATGACCAATAGCCTTATTGATCCTTCGTCCCCAAATCTGTGGTACATTGCGCAACCGAAGTAGCAGAAATAAAGAGCAACAATGATGGCGAAAATAATTCGGCAGATTGGGCGATGGTAATTATGACAGGATTTCCGCGAAACTTCTTATGCGGATGATACAATTCGACAGTCTGTATCACCATGATTGTCGTCCATATCGTCAGGTTTTCTAACATATTATGCATACTTGTTCGGCGGCATGTCAGAGTCGATCTCAATCAGACTGACGGTCTAAATAAAACATGTACCCAGAATAATATCATACATGTGTTATGTCAGACACAATATGATGTGAAACTGTTTAACAGGGGCGTAGACAAGGGGGGGGGGGCTTGGGGAGGGGCTTCTGCCCCCCCCCCCCCAATTTGACGGGCGGCCAAAAAAAAAAAAAAAAAAAAAAAAGGGAAAGAAAGAAAGAAACACCAGATCACATATCTTTATCAATTGTTGCGTAATACAGGGAAAGTAAATTATTCATCATCAACAATGCTTACCAGTAGGACTAGAATACGATTGCAGTCGATCAGTGAAGAAAGCAACAGATTGGCGATGCCTTGCTTAAGGATCTCATGTGACTTTCTCCAAGAAACGAATAATGTGCTTCGATCCAATCAAATATCGTTCATTCGGACGAAAAAAGTTCAACTCGGTTGAAAAGATAAACGAGTAAAACCGATAAATATCTCGTCTCGAAGGATCCCGGTTTATCTCTATCGATTGTTGTCTCGGTTTGCTTCCGGTATTCTCTCGAAGCACAAATCCATCTCGATCCCCCTCGAAATAAATCGACTTGCTCCGAAGTAGTATATAAAACGTAAATTCCTTATTATTGACCTACTTATTTGTTCCCCCGGGTAAAATTTAAGGGGTCTCAAGGTCATCTGGCGATCACGTGATCAAAGCATGTACTGACCTGTCTAGGCTATAGTTCCGGGACAATAGATAGCCTTTGCAGGGCAAAAATAGTTCCATGTATTCCTCCGCGGTGATGCGGTTTGGCTGTGATGCGGTCGCGGAAGAAAGCTTCCGCGGAGGAAAAGTAGTCCCTAGACTACAAATACGCTGCATGGTCCGATTGGGGCGAGTGAGGCACTTTTCAGTCATGTCATGGGTGTTTTCACAGAATAAATGCCATGCGGAGGATGGGTACTAGTATTTCGCTGACGTCCTAGTAATAAACATAATCTATAGGTGTTGTACCATGTTAATAGGATCAGTCCAGCATCTGTACCACCCTAGGGTCGAGTGTTTATTGTCCCGTGTATCTCCGCAAGAAAACAACAAACAAAATGGCGGCTCCAGGATGGTGTGGGGATGCCCTTTCCATATCACGGCGTCGACAGTAGCGCCATCTGCACACATTGACGCAAGGGAGACAACTCGTGTACACCAAGAGTATGGACATAGCCGTGTTGGAGCTAGGGGAGCCACAAATGGTTCAATGGAATCGAGTGAGGTATCAAAGTGAAGCTTATGTGAAGGGGCATCTGATGGGGTGGGTGTGGGGTTGAAATATCGGCATTCTGCGCATGCGCGGTGGCCCAAGGGTATGGAAATAGCCGTGTTGGAGCTAGGGGAGCCACAACTGGTCCAATGGGATCGAGTGAGGTATCAAAGTGAAGCCTAGGTGAGGGGGCGTCTAATGGGCTGGGTGTGGGGTTGAACTATCGGCATTCTGCGCATGCGCGGTGGCCCAAGGGTATGGAAATAGACGTTTTGGAGCTAGCGAAGCCACTATTGGTCCAGTGGGGTCGAGTGAGGTATCAAAGTGAAGCTTATGTGAAGGGGCATCTCACTGGACTAGTGGGGTTGAACTAGCGCCATTCTGCGCATGCGCGGTGGCCCAAGGGTATGGAAATAGACGTTTTGGCATCTAGGGGAGCCAATAATGGTCCGATGGGGTCGAGTGAGGTATCAAAGTGAAGCTTATGTGAAGGGGCATCTGACTCGACTAGTGGGTTGAAATAGCGTCATTCTGCGCATGCGCGGTGGCCCAAGGCTATGGAAATAGACGTTTTGGCATCTAGGGGAGCCACAAATGGTCCAATGGGGTGATATGAGGTATCCATGTGAAGCATTCGTGAAGGGGCATCTCACTGGACTGGGTGTGGGGTTGAACTATCGTCATTCTGCGCATGCGCGGTGGCCCAAGGGTATGGAAATAGACGTTTAGGAGCTAGCGAAGCCACTATTGGTCCAGTGGGGTCGAGTGAGGTATCAAAGTGAAGCCTAGGTAAAGGGGCATCTGACTGGACTAGTGGGGTTGAACTAGCGTCATTCTGCGCATGCGCATAGACGTTTTGGGATGTAGGGGAGTCCCTAATGGTGCAATGGGTTCGAGTGAGGTATCCAAGTGAAGCCTAGGTGAAGGGGCATCTGATGGGTTGGGTGTGCGGTAGGAATATCATTCTGCGCATGCGCAGATGCAATGCGGAGCTCTCGTCCAATCAGAAGCGAGTATTTCAAAATCCGTCACAGAACTCTCAGCCAATCAGAAGCGAGTATTTTGACCCAGTGCATTATGGGCCATATCCAAGATGGCGGCACGTATGTTCAAGATGGCGGCACATCCGGTGTCGAAAACTGGCCATTTCGTGGGGATGTGGTCACCTAGTGTCGAAAACTGGACCCTGTATGGGTCCCGCTAGACGTTTTGGAGCTAGGGGAGCCACTAATCATCCTTGGTCCGAATGCGTAGTGTGAGGTGTCATCTTGTAGCAACGCCCGCCAACGTCAAGCTTAACGCTTCAACGCCCTGGTAAAATAGCTCAGAAGTTCTGATTTTCTAGATATTCCATGGAATTGTCACTAATTCTTCGAAATGCAGTGACGCCCGTCAACGCTCGTAGTTACGCCTTAACGCTCTAACATAACGCCTTGACGCCATGATATAGACCGGAGAGAGAACAAAACAACAAAAACAAGGATGACACATGAGAGAACAACAACAACAAGAAGGTTTTTCATATAGTTTATTTTCCCCAATGTTACATCATACCCACGCTGGGGGAGCCGCGTTGGGTATGTTTAGAACTCAAGAACACTCTTGTCCAATCAGAGGCCGCCATTTGGCGCTACATCTGTTATATTCCTTCTTGTCCGTTAGATGTATTTTCGGCTGCTCTTGTCTGTCGCCATTTCAGAAATTCCATCTTTGCTCGCTGTGACCTAAGCGTCGTCGGGCAGGCCTGGATATTTTTCGGGCAGCATGTCCTGAAACAGTTGTTTGCGCATTCTGATCGCATTTTCCAGGGCCTCGGTGGGTGGTAGCCCCATAGCCTCTTCCAAGTGACGCTTGGTCTTCATGATGGACCTGTGCGTGGGATCGCCTTTCATTTCAAGCGGTAGTAAGGTATACTGTTCATAGATCGCCATGGCTGTTTTCCTGATGTGCACGTGGGGGCGCATTTGGGTGTACGTCTGTTGTAAATTATCCTCTCCGGCGTCCTCAATCGCTGCAGCGTAAGTATTGATAGCTGCTGTCACAATACGATCCCAGAAGGTAGGTTCTGCCTCACTTTCCACGGACGTATGCTGACTATCTGAGGTCAAACTCCCCGCATCACTAGATAGACTCTCGGCAATCTCTGTTTCGGTATCAGTCGGTACACTCTCAGCAGTCTCTGTATCAGCATCCGCCTCAACGGACTCCTCAGAGTCTTCAATCCCATGTATAGTTTTCTGGTGTCGCATCATATCTTAATGTCTGGTGAACGTGCGTTCGCACTCAGAGCAAGTATAAGTCATGTTGACGGTTGAACGTCGACTGTGCGTGTTTTTGGAAATACGCTCGCTTTTATAGAGAGTAACGCCCGTCAACGCTTAGCTTAACGCTCCAACGCCCTGGTGAATTAGCTCAGAAGCTCTGATTTCCATGGAATTGACACCAATTCATCGAAATGCAGCGACGCCCGTCAACGCCCGTCGTTACGCCTTAACGCCCGTCTCAACGCCTTAACGCCCGTCTCAACGCCTTAACGCCCATCCCAACGCCTTAACACACTTTCTTAACGTCGTTTAATGATGCGTTCAAACAAATGCTGCTTTTGTGCTATTGCATTGACATACGCCGCCATTTTGGAGCCGCCATGTTGGATCCGCCATTTTGGAACCGCCATCTTGGATATGTCCCATAATGCACCGGTCAAAATACTCGCTTCTGATTGGACGAGAGCTCTGTGACGGATTTTAAATACTCGCTTCTGTTTGGTGTACGTCGCTAAAGGTGACCGGAACTGACCTTTGACCCCGGCGCGCAAAGGTTTCCACCGCACCGTTTCCACAGAAGCGAGTATTTAAAATCCGTCACAGAGCTCTCGTCCAATCAGAAGCGAGTATTTTGACCCGGTGCATTATGGGACATATCCAAGATGGCGGTTCCAAAATGGCGGATCCAACATGGCGGCTCCAAAATGGCGGCGTATGTCAAGCAATAGCACAAAAGCAACATTCGTTTGAACGCATCATTAAACGACGTTAAAGCGTTAAGAAAGTGTGTTAAGGCGTTGAGACGGGCGTTAAGGCGTTGAGACGGGCGTTAAGGCGTTGAGACGGGCGTTAAGGCGTAACGACGGGCGTTAACGGGCGTCGCTGCATTTCGATGAATTGGTGTCAATTCCATGGAAATCAGAGCTTCTGAGCTAATTCACCAGGGCGTTGAAGCGTTAAGCTAAGCGTTGACGGACGTTACTGTCTATAAAAGCGACCGTATTTCCAAAAACACGCACAGTCGACGTTCAACCGTCAACATGACTTATACTTGCTCTGAGTGCGAACGCACGTTCACCAGACATTACGATATTATGCGACATCAGAAAAATATACATGGGATTGAAGACTCTGAGGAGTCCGTTGAGGCGGATGCTGATACAGAGACTGCTGAGAGTGTACCGACTGATACCGAAACAGAGATTGCCGAGAGTCTATCTAGTGATGCGGGGAGCTTGACCTCAGATAGTCAGCATACGTCCGTGGAAAGTGAGGCAGAACCTACCTTCTGGGATCGTATTGTGACAGCAGCTATCAATACTTACTCTGCAGCGATTGAGGACGCCGGAGAGGATAATTTACAACAGACGTACACCCAAATGCGCCCCCGCATCAGGAAAACAGCCATGGCGATCTATGAACAGTATACCTTACTACCGCTTGAAATGAAAGGCGATCCCACGCACAGGTCCATCATGAAGGCCAAGCGTCACTTGGAAGAGGCTATGGGGCTACCACCCACCGAGGCCCTGGAAAATGCGATCAGAATGCGCAAACAACTGTTTCAGGACATGCTGCCCGAAAAATATCCAGGCCTGCCCGACGACGCTTAGGTCACAGCGAGCAAAGATGGAATTTCTGAAATGGCGACAGACAAGAGCAGCCGAAAATACATCTAACGGACAAGAAGGAATATAACAGATGTAGCGCCAAATGGCGGCCTCTGATTGGACAAGAGTGTTCTTGAGTTCTAAACATACCCAACGCGGCTCCCCCAGCGTGGGTATGATGTAACATTGGGGAAAATAAACTATATGAAAAAAACCTTCTTGTTGTTGTTCTCTCAAGTGTCATCCTTGTTGTTTTTGTTCTCTCTCCGGTCTATATCATGGCGTCAAGGCGTTATGTTAGAGCGTTAAGGCGTAACTACGAGCGTTGACGGGCGTCACTGCATTTCGAAGAATTAGTGACAATTCCATGGAATATCTAGAAAATCAGAACTTCTGAGCTATTTTACCAGGGCGTTGAAGCGTTAAGCTTGACGTTGGCGGGCGTTGCTACAAGATGACACCTCACACTACGCATTCGGACCAAGGATGATTAGTGGCTCCCCTAGCTCCAAAACGTCTAGCGGGACCCATACAGGGTCCAGTTTTCGACACTAGGTGACCACATCCCCACGAAATGGCCAGTTTTCGACACCGGATGTGCCGCCATCTTGAACATACGTGCCGCCATCTTGGATATGGCCCATAATGCACTGGGTCAAAATACTCGCTTCTGATTGGCTGAGAGTTCTGTGACGGATTTTGAAATACTCGCTTCTGATTGGACGAGAGCTCCGCATTGCATCTGCGCATGCGCAGAATGATATTCCTACCGCACACCCAACCCATCAGATGCCCCTTCACCTAGGCTTCACTTGGATACCTCACTCGACCCCACTGGACCAATAGTGGTTTCGCTAGCTCCAAAACGTCTATTTCCATACCCTTGGGCCACCGCGCATGCGCAGAATGACGATAGTTCAACCCCACACCCAGTCCAGAAAGATGCCCCTTCACGAATGCTTCACATGGATGCCTCATATCACCCCATTGGACCATTTGTGGCTCCCCTAGATGCCAAAACGTCTATTTCCATACCCTTGGGCCACCGCGCATGCGCAGAATGACGCTATTTCAACCCACTAGTCGAGTCAGATGCCCCTTCACCTAAGCTTCACTTTGATACCTCACTCGACCCCATCGGACCATTATTGGCTCCCCTAGATGCCAAAACGTCTATTTCCATACCCTTGGGCCACCGCGCATGCGCAGAATGGCGCTAGTTCAACCCCACTAGTCCAGTGAGATGCCCCTTCACATAAGCTTCACTTTGATACCTCACTCGACCCCACTGGACCAATAGTGGCTTCGCTAGCTCCAAAACGTCTATTTCCATACCCTTGGGCCACCGCGCATGCGCAGAATGCCGATAGTTCAACCCCACACCCAGCCCATTAGACGCCCCCTCACCTAGGCTTCACTTTGATACCTCACTCTCGATCCCATTGGACCATTTGTGGCTCCCCTAGCTCCAACACGGCTATTTCCATACCCTTGGGCCACCGCGCATGCGCAGAATGCCGATATTTCAACCCCACACCCACCCCATCAGATGCCCCTTCACATAAGCTTCACTTTGATACCTCACTCGATCCCATTGAACCATTTGTGGCTCCCCTAGCTCCAACACGGCTATATCCATACTCTTGGTGTACACGAGTTGTCTCCCTTGCGTCAATGTGTGCAGATGGCGCTACTGTCGACGCCGTGATATGGAAAGGGCATCCCCACACCATCCTGGAGCCGCCATTTTGTTTGTTGTTTTCTTGCGGAGATACACGGGACAATAAACACTCGACCCTAGGGTGGTACAGATGCTAGACTGATCCTATTAACATGGTACAACACCTATAGATTATGTTTATTACTAGGACGTCAGCGAAATACTAGTACCCATCCTCCGCATGGCATTTATTCTGTGAAAACACCCATGACATGACTGAAAAGAGCCTCACTCGCCCCAATCGGACCATGCAGCGTATTTGTAGTCTAGGGACTACTTTTCCTCCGCGGAAGCTTTCTTCCGCGACCGCATCACAGCCAAACCGCATCACCGCGGAGGAATACATGGAACTATTTTTTCCCTGCAAAGGCTATCTATTGTCCCGGAACTATAGCCTAGACAGGTCAGTACATGCTTTGATCACGTGATCGCCAGATGACCTTGAGACCCCTTAAATTTTACCCGGGGGAACAAATAAGTAGGTCAATAATAAGGAATTTACGTTTTATATACTACTCTCCGAGAATGGAATCGAGATGCATTCAAATGAAGGTTTGAACAATTTGGTGTATGCTCACTCTATATATACTTCTCTATGGGAGCGAGACTAATATCGGTGAGTATATATGCATTAAGCCACGGATAATGCATTACATTAAACATGATTCATTTAACATTAGTTTGTTATTCATTCTAGAAATATGTGGTCGCGTACTTGTTTTGACTGCGCAATTCCACTGCACGTTATGTATGGAAAGAAAAAAGACAATTGAATTGCATAGTGTGGCTCCATAGTATTATTCAGTGTAACTTATTTCGAACCTGTTTTTTAGAATTTAATTCGTTTTATGAGATGCGTCTAGAATAAATTTCACATGTTCTTCTGAAAGTATATCAGAATGGGAGATTGTTTTTAATACTTATTTGATAGGATCTTGACTCAAATATTTCCTCGGTATTCAAAAATACAGTGACCGACCACGGAGTACAGTAATTTGCCCTTCATGTCATTTGCCCTTCATGTCATTTGCCCTTCGGACATTTGCGCTTCTGACCATTTGCCCTTCCGGCTAATTCATTCATCTGCCCACACTATACATGCTATATGGAAACCTGCTTTAGTAAACTTCTGACGAATATATTCAAGTTCTTAATGTTTATTTCGCAAAGAAAATATATCAAACTTCAAAAATAAAAGATATTTTCATCTGGTAGCTGTTAAAGTAAAGCACTAAAAAACATACATCTGGTAGCATCTGACGAATATATTCAAGTTCGGTCTTAATGTTAATTTCATGCAAGTAGTGTTTCTTTACTTGAACTATATCTCAAGAGAGTAATTCTCAGAAAAATTGAATCTGCAATGAATAATACAAAATGAACAGAAAATTTAAATACACGCCTAGGAAAACACGTTTTAAAATAATTTTATGGAACAATAATTTTCTCATGATTCCATATCATTATTATCCAGTCGATGTGTCATTTATTCCGTGTCGAATATTAGTCAGATAGACAATCAATTATCGATGTGAGAGAAGATCATTATTATCCTTTACATAGATAAATGAAATATTTTCTTTCAATTGGATTCAGGAAACTTCAGGTCATAGATATATCGATTAAACGCTGAATAACAAGAAAGACATCTTTAAAAAATCATTGTCGTGATTCTATTTCGGGCTGCGATATGCGTATACGACGAGCGCCCCCAAGGTATGGTACCAGCGCAACTCTTATCGCCTGAGAAACTAAGAAACGGCCTATTAAACGGCAATAAAACACGGACATAATGCAAACCGGGAACCCCTTCGAGATTATCGATCAATTTCATGTCCATCTCGAAAATCGGGACGTTTTGATCGATATGGAACCAGGAGACGTCGCCAGGGGTGCCCTCCCGGTTTCAGCCGAGAAATTTCGCGATCCATCTCGAAGGCATCGAGAAAGTGCCTCGATTAATTGGACCCCTTATGTCTTGGTTCTTTTGCGGCCGGAAAAGTTTTGCCATGTATCACCCGGTGCAGGGTCAAACCCTAACCCCTAACCCTAACCCCTAACCCTACCCTAACCCTAACCCTAACCCTAACCCCCTAACCCTTTTGTGTCATTTGTTTGAATCCTTGTATGTAACGTTCTGATATAAATTGGAGCGAGTGCACCTGAGTACGTTTGCGCTGAGCTATTGCAGTACACAATTTATGGGAAAAGGTGTGATGGCCATATTCGACGTCTGAAATGTATATTATATTATGGTCATTTGAAATTTTTTGCAGTAGTAGTCCATATATGCATTGTGAGAGGCGTATTGTAAGGGTGTTGTAGAAAATGTGTTGTAATGTCAAATTGTTGCAATTCTATAATTATATGTACATCACGCAGTTTCATTTCTATATATGAAGATCAATTCATCTGAGGACAACTAGATTGAACTGTTATCCTAATGGATAAATTAGGATAACTGAGATACCCCCCGCCCTGCAAGACACAAGTCTGCCGTTCTGAGTAATGTGTCAATACAGTATAAGAACAAGTGAGAAATGACTACATTGTAGTCAAAACCTGCGGCAGTGGCAATAATACAGTGAAAGACATAACAGCGGAGGTAGTGGTAATTGTAGAAAAAGCGCCATCTGGCAGTGTTTTTATGTCAAGGGAAGTAACTTTCAACTTGTAACCCACAATTCTAGGGATTGCGTAATAGTTCTGATACTATATATATATATATATTCACTTTCCCCATTCAAAATCCGACGATTTTGACTCGGCCGTGCCGTCTATACTGAATTGACAGACGAACTCACCATGATCGCTTTGGCAATGTTTTGGTACAAGTATCGTGTATGCCAAGTTTCAAAACATTCGGTTCAGTCGTTACTTTTTGCAAATCAAAGAGGCTTTCAAATATTTGGAAATCCAAACAAATTTCGAGGATTTAGTAATAACGCGAAAATCTGCGCTCTTCAGTCTCCCTTCTCGCTTAATCTGCCGATCAAAATGGAAAATTTATATTTCCCTCAAAGTTATTTTTCAATAAATTTAGTATCAGGTCTATCACTTCGATCTGTGAAACGACGGAATGGGATTTAAGGCTTTATCGAACTGTCCAAGAGGCATAATGACACTTTTTCACTATTCAAATTGAGGCCTGTTACAGTCTTCATATTCGATTAAAATAATTAATTAGGTTTCTGCATTTACGTTCGTTATCATCTGCGAACTAAATTCCTTGCCACTCTTTTCGACGCAGTAAGTCAATACCAAGACATGGTTTGCTTCTTCTAAATATAAATGATTAACTATTCCATTCTTAGGAAATATCAGCTCATCTGAAATGTTCGGCAAAGCCTTTTCGAAGGTTGCTAATTTTATTAATTTCTTTTCTTTAAAATCAAATTCTGCAAACAAGAAATATTTCTAGTCAGTATCTATGAATATCTTCCTACACTGAATTCGCGAATATGTTTGTCACTAAGTCATTCCGCAGGTGATTCAAGTGCGAAGTTTCGGGGCTAGTTCACTAAACAAGGTCTGTGTGTAAGAGAATGATGTCGAATTCTCGTTAATATCTTTTGATACATCAAATTGTTGCATTCGCGAAAATGACTGCCAAGTTAAAGTCAATGCGAAAGGTATCTAAGTATCAAAATCAAACTAAAAAAACCCTCCAGGAAAACAAAGGGCCTAGCTTTTGGCCACGAGGTCAACTAGATCGCATTTATGGACAGTATCTGCTATATATGACGTAATTCCATTCGTAAAACTGATTGACAAAGTAACGTAAATTTTGTATAGAACCAGTAAATTCTAGCAGAAATGGGCTCCGACTTGAGAGAATGATGTCAAATCCAATATGTTTCTGCGCATTGTCTGCTGATACACATAAGTATTGAATTTACGGAAGTCATTAATGCTATTCTGAAGGAATTCTGAGTGCGGAAGAGGACCGGAACATCAATACCAGCGAATCAAGGCCCTGGCTTGCGAGAATGAGGATAGAGAGGCTGTGTTCCAAAAGACAATCATTCAAAATAGCTATTTGCCAAATGTCACGCTTGTAACCGAAAGTGCACAATATAACTGTGAGGTATTGTTCGCGCACAGGGGTGTCTAACTCATTAAATACTACATAATCATTTCTGTCCCTTCGAAGTGGGCTACCATTTGAAATTGTCCGATAATGAGTCCATCTGAATCATTTCGTCGGCAAAATAAGCATTCAAGATTCAAGCTTTTATTGTACAAACACCAGTCAAAGGCAGAGTACAAAATTTTAAGAGGAATACAACAAGAGAAACAATGGAACAGGGACATGAATATTAATATTTATATATATGTTATATCTACCAACACCAGGCAGAGTACAAAATTTTAAGAGGAATACAAAACAAGAGAAACAATGGAACAGTGACATGAATATTAATATTTATATATATGTTATATTTGAGAGATATGTTACATCTGAGTGTTACCGTTGATATTAAAACCTTGATTTTTGGCATGAAGGTACATTAGGGGACTAAGATTTTTGATTAAAATCACTGATGAATCTAACTTGAGCCGTGCCCATCTTAATATAGGCAGGATTTCAACTGGGGGTCCAAGAGTTCAGCGTGCGTCGTCCTAATGCCTACCCTACTTCTTATGTCCTGTGACGTTATTCACACTGGGCATGAAGGTGCATTAGGGGACTGTTGCCAGCATGTTTCGAGCTGACCTACTTTTGATGAAAATTTCTGGTGATTTTTGATTAAAATTACTGGTGATTCTAACTCGGGCCGTGCCCATCTTAATATTGGCAGGATTTCAACTGGGGGTCCAAGAGTTCAGTGCGTGTCGGAGTCCTACCCTACTTCGTAGGTCCTTTGACGTTATTCACACTATTCTCATGAAAAATAAATCCAATCCAGATATTAACGAAGCAATAATTCATTCCACCGAATATAGTTGCAAATGAATTCAAACGCGCTTGAAGACAGTGTTGTCATGTGAGATCGGAGGTTGAAAAGAAAAGTGTGGCAGAGATCACACTCTCTTAGCGCATGCGCATTTCAAAAAGTCACAAGAAGAACAACAAGAACAACAACAACAACAACAACGCGAGCCTCCCGTAGACCTGCGTGCCGCAGGTAACAATAATATACTGGTCATTCCAAGTCTGGGTAATTTTGACAAAATTTAATATTTCATGTCACAAATAGGAGATGCAAATCTTCAAACATGTCTACAAAGTTTCAGAACCTTCTGATAATAAAAATAGTAGGAGTAGTTGATTACACTAGAAACTTATCTGTACATGGGAATAGATCCTGAAAATGGCAAAGTCCTATAAAGTTCAAAACGTCATAAATATGTCAAAAATTTTAATTTCGCCTTGTAAATAGGACATGCACATCTTCAAATTATAGGTAACACATATGTAAAGTTTCATTAAAATAGAAGCAAAATCATAGGAGGAGTAGTCCGGACAAAACAGTCTCTACATGGGAATCGATCCTGAAAATGGCAAAGTCCTATAAAGTTCAAAACGTCATAAATATGTCAAAAATTATATAATTTCGCCTTGTCAGTAGGACATGCACATCTTCAAAGCATAGCTAACACATATGCAAAGTTTCATTAAAATAGAAGCAAAATCTTAGGAGAAGTAGTCCGGACAAAATTGTCTCTACATGGGAATAGAACCTGAAAATGGCAAAGTCCTATAAAGGTCAAAACGTCATAAATATGTCAAAAATTAAAATTTCGCCTGGAAAATAGGGCATGCACATCTTCAAACATCTTCATAGGTAACACATATGTAAAGTTTCATTAAAATAGAAGCAATATCCTAGGAGGAGTAATCTGGACAAAATTGTGTCTACAGACAGACGTCCAGACGGACGGACGGACAGACGGACAAGCCGATTCCAGTATACCCCCCCCCTAACTTCGTTGCGGGGGGTATAACTATCCTATGAGGGATGGGAGGGCCATCCGGAAGAAGTGGGAACAATTTGCGTTGGCCGTCATTTCGAAATTGCCACACAAACAATGAGTGTCTGAAGCCATATCGAATTTCTTGGCATGCACTGGCCTGAATTTGACAAAGACAAGTGGTCACGCTCAATTAATCAAGACGGTTTTTTCGATACCGAAAAATAATACCGATAAATATCTCGTCTTGAAGAGTCTCAGTTTATCGATTATCGATTGTTGTCCTGGTTTTCTCTCGAAGACCATCTCGATCCCTTGAAATTACTCGACTTGCTCAGAGAGCAGAGTCACAATCATGACAATTGGTTAAATCCATTAACGGCAGCCTACAGGAAGCTTGTATAAACGGACTTCCCAAGTGCTTTTACGTACTGCAACATGCTTCTCCATGTATATGGAAATTTATTTTGATATTTCAGATTCTGTTGCTTCCAGCTGATATAACTGCTTGGTGAACTCCCCGGTTGTTCCCCCGTTTGGTGCAGTACGATATGTACGGTCGTGCACCAATGCCTCTATTCGTGGGGTATACCAGTACCGTCTTGGAAGAGCATGCTAATCCTGAATGAGAGTCTAGTTAAATATTGGTCTAATAACAAATCAATCAATAAACCTTCCATAACTTTGTCAGATATGCAATGATTTAGGCAGTTCTATGCACACATAGTCAGCTATAATCGTATCTCGATTCATCCATGCATCTATCTGTCTTCTTTCCCTGGTAAGAGGTGGGCGGGGCTCAACGTGACCCGCAAACTATTTTCATTTCTCTTGTTTTGTTTTTTTTACCAAATGGAGGCCGTTCTCTGTCGTTTTTCATGTAATGTAATGTAAATGTGGGAATGTAATAATATTATAATTTATCCCTGATGATGATTGCAATTACACAAAACACTGCATTTGTGTTATACGATGAGGGATCACAGAGTATACGGAATGAAAGCAACTTTAGCATTTAACCCTATCTGGCCTGGCTTGGGGACCTGTCCAGGCTTGGGGAATGGCCATTTTGTCAACTCCGAATGTTTTATTTATGCAATTTCTCCGCAAAAACTGCCTGATAAATTAGTAAATATTAATATGATGCCATATAAAATAGTTTTTGCTCACTTTTCATCGCGGAAAATATAAATTTTGAAGAGAAATGACGGAAATATCATTTTTTGTTGGTACCCATAGTGACTTGAATTCTTCAGTTTACCCATGATTCTCTACTCGGGGGGTTATGCAAATAGGCTCAAAATGACCTCTATATGATTAACTACAAAGTCAAGGAGTGTCAGTTCTCAGTTTCTGTCGTTTCGGAGAGAGCAAAGAAGTTTGTTGGGGGTAAAATGCATTCAACCCTACTTGGCCCGGGGGCGGTGGGGGGGGCAAAATGGGTCCCCTACCAAACTTGCTACGCTATCTCCGGAACGACAAAAATGGAGAGCTAAAACTGCGTGGCTAAAACTGCTGTAGGAAACTACAGATAGCCCTACAGGCACATCATATTTAGATCTATATCTCTATAAAAATGGAGCGGGCATTCTCTCTCGTCGACTTTATGACAAAAGAGATGATTACAATTTCGACATCGTAAACTACCCCTTTCTGGACAGTAATATTCCAGTGGGACCTGCATATGGCGTATACATATCTCGCTTAGTAGCATTTGCTAGATCCTGTGTTAAATGTGACGATTTTAATCAACGTCACAAAACATTGGTGCAGAAACTTATAATTCAGGGCTATTCCACCAAGCGCCTACACTTCAAGTTTCTCAAATTTGGCGATACATATCTCATGCTGACAGCAAAATACGAACGTAGCGTGCAAGATCTATGGCGCTACGTTTCGTAACTTGTGTCTAATTCCGCTTAACCCGGGGCTAGGGGCCGTATGAACCCATGTACTTCAAGATCTTCGTGGTGCTCATATGAACAGTCACAATCAAAGCGTGACTGAGATACATCATTCTTTTGATGACGACTTTACAACGAATATTACGGATTAAGAATACTGATCAGCGATACGGATTTGATATTTTTGGAACATCATGATGTATTGCCGGCATCATTGAAAACTGTTGACCGCTTCTCTCTTGCAGGAAACTAGCCTATGTTTATGTATACTATGATTGTCTTTTTGAATTTGGTGCTAATACTGTTATATGGAATATGGAGTAGGTCAATTCAATTCAATTCAAATTATGGACGCGGGTATTCTCTAATGGACGACGGCTGGATTATGAATGACGGACTACACGCTTGTAATTTATGGTTTATCATATTTGAGTCATTTTGAGCTTATTTGCATACCCCCTTCCCCCCGATCAGAGGATCATGGGTAAATTCAAGATGGCGGTCAAGTGGGGTCCCAGAATAGTGATGCACTATATAATGGCGCAGGTCGTAGAGTGTTGACCCCTCAATAGTCCAACTTACTCACTGTTATAGACCGACATGGTTCACTGGTCAACTGTGTCAAAATTTCAAATTTGTAATTGCTGGAAGAATACACAAGCCACGAATATGACCAAGGCCTAAAGGCCATCTCACAGCTTGTGCGACGATGTGAGACGACCTGAATGTGACTAGTTTGACCCAGCTTTCACTTACCTTCACTTATTCGAAATGCATTGAAGTTACAAATTGTCCGTCAGAAAAGATGGCATGGCAAACAGAAGAACCCCAGCCTGTCGCTCGCACGGGAAGCACAAACACTACACTGGACAGAGAAAGGGATGGAATTTGCGATGAAGGAGTAGTTGATGGACCGGCAAGGGTAAGATAAGTCGAATCATTCCCCCGATCGGAACACTTATTACATTCATTCACCATATCCAGTTGGTTGGCTCGTCTGGACTATTGAGCAAAAGGGGAAGGGGGGAGGGTGGCTTAATGTCACACTTCAGTTTGTTCCATTCATATGGTGACAGTCGGTTTGGTACAGTCGGTTTGGTTGGCGGAGGAAGCCAGAGTACCCGGAGAGAACCACTGCCCGTCGGCAAGTAACTGACAAACTTTTACACATGGACCAGCTGGGTTCGAACCCCTGCCGATTCAGCCGTGTGAGGGTAGCGGTCATCAGCTAAGCACCTTAGACCACTCGGCCACAAGGGCCACCTGTTGAGCCGAAATCCAGTTCAGATCATTATATAACTTGCGTTTATAATCATCTCAGTTCTTTGATATTCCAATACAGTGGAGACTGAATCGTTTGACCGGAAAACTGATCATTGTAAGCTTAAGCTGGATACATTCAGTAATGATTAGAATAGATAGATGCAACAGACGATATTTTGTTGCGTATTATGTTGATGCTTTTGGTGCAATGTTAAGTGAAACAAGTGGCCACAGTATGTGCTAGAATTCGGGTACCATATACGAGTGCACCGTGACAGTCATTTCGTATGAACTGGACATTAGAAGAAAAGGTATCACCGTCGCTAGTAAAATTTTTCAGCGAATAATTTAGAATTCAAGGAGAGAGAAAATTAAGGTTTAACGTCGCGTTCAGCAATATTTCCAAACAAAACTCTAAGTATTCAAGTCAATAACTTAGTACTCTAACACAATGAAACATACATACCTTCACACTTATTCAACAAATCGATTTCTCTCAAATGACCTAAGACACAGTCCTCCCTCACCCCACCAAACAGATCGTCTGAAGTAGTTGCTCTATACAAAAAATCTCTTGCGATCTTAAAATCTGTACAGTCGATAAGAATATGTTTAATTTTGAGATCTTCGTGGCATGAAAAACCCCTTGGGACTGGCATTCTTCTAATGTTCGTGAGTTAAGCTTGTATGGCCGACGCCTGATGGCGACTTGATCGAAATGTTTTTCGCTGTTCAGATGAGTATAGCCTACAGCTTTTCTAACTCATAAAGTTTGCTATTCTTCGCAGCATCCCATAAAAATTGAAACAGCTTTCTCACCTAAGTACAGATAGAGGGTCTGAAATCGCTATCATGGATTCCAACCTCATTATCTAGGGCTGCCTTAACCATTCTATCAACCTCAGCGATGCCAACGTGACTAGGCAACCAACAAAACACAATATCAGTATGTTTATCAAATCCACTGTCATATAATTGCAGAATAATCAAGCTGGTGGGATGAGTTGAAGTTCCACTTTTAATCGCTGGAAGGCATGGCAGTGAATCTGAGAATATGATATATTTTTGTCCTTTTAGTGGATCCAATACCTCCCAAAGTCGACAATATAGCTTTTGCTTCTGCAGTGAATATCGAACTTTTACCTGGTAGTCGACAGGTATTAGTTTTGGAACTAAAGATAGTAGCACATGCTACTCTCCCACCATCTTTAGAACCGTCTGTATAAATAGCCTGGTGTGATCTATATACTTCTCTCGGAAGTCTAAATTCTTATGTATACACGAGCTGGCTCGTGTTTGCCTTTCTATATTTCGTTAGTGTAATATCTACTTGTGGTATAGCTGACTGCTGTGGTGGAATTGGTCAAGTAAAATTTGACCAAGCTTAATACCAGCCGTTACAATGTGTGGTTTCATACGAATTCCAAAAGGTGGAATAATGGAGGGTTTCTTTCAATAGAAATCCACGAACTGAGATTTGAAAACACAGTTATATGTAGGATTCGAGTGATCTGATCGCAATTTTGTGATATATTGCAGTGATTGCTTAATACTTCGAAATTCGAAAGGAAATTCATCTCTGTTTCTGCTTGCGTTAGGAGATGTTCTGAACGCTCCAGGGCAGTAATCTTAATCCTTGATGGAGAATAGGATCTGGCTTTGCCAAGTTTGACTCGCTTGCACCGTTATAAACAATAGAGCCATAACCAAGTTTGGAACGAACAAGCGATCGATACAAATGGAGAAGTGTTTGCTGATCTCCTCCCCACTTATAGTTGGCAACTACATTCAACAAATCAGGAGCTTTCATGCATTTAGCTTTCAAGCAATTTATATACGATAAGACCGTTAATCGGTGGTCAATTTTTAATTCAAGCAACCTGTGTCTTTCTTTGACTAAAAATATCGAGTGACGCTACCACACACATCATCACTCCATGTTCGGTTGTACTCACAATTATTGTAGAAGAAATAAATATCTAAAACAAATTAGCATGCGGGTTTTATCAGTTAATGCAGATTCATATCTTATCTTGGTACTAGAATGAAAGTAACTCCGAAAAGTGAAGTCATTGTGATATTCTATATTTCGGTAAAGGTTATACCATCGTCAGGAATATACAGGTAGCAAGAATACAAGAGTATATGTACAGGGTGTACCCTGTATATATACTCTTGTAATCTTGCTACCTGTATATTGGTAACGGGTCGCTGTTAAGACATCATGATGTTCCAAAAATATCAAATCCGTATCGCTGATCAGTATTCTTAATCCATAATATTCGTTGTAAAGTCGTCATCTAAAGAATGATGTATCTCAGTCACGCTTTGATTGTGACTGTTCATATGAGTACCATGAGGATCTTGAAGTACATGGGTTCATACGGCCCCTAGCCCCGGGTTAAGCGGAATTAGACACAAGTTACGAAACGTAGCGCCATAGATCTTGCACGCTACGTTCGTATTTTGCTATCAGCATGCGATCTGTATCGCCAAATTTGAGAAACTTTGAGTGGAGGCGCTTGGTGGAATAGCCCTGTTTTATAAGTTTCTGCACCAATGTTTTGTGACGTTGATTAAAATCGTCACATTTAACACAGGATCTAGCAAATGCTACTAAGCGAGATATGTATACGCCATATGCAGGTCCCACTGGAATATTACTATCCAGAAAGGGATAGTTTACGATGTCGAAATTGTAATCATCTCTTTTGTCATAAAGTCGACGAGAGAGAATGCCCGCTTCATTTTTATAGAGATATAGATCTAAATATGATGTGCCTGTAGGGCTATCTGTAGTTTCCTTCAAATCCAGTGAAGGTGGATATATGTCCTTCACTGCGTCATTTATATAGCGATTATCCACAGCGAGAAGACCTTTCCATATTCCATATAACAGCATTAGCACCAAATTCAAAACGACAATCATAGTATACATAGATATTGGTTATTTCTATGAGCTAAGAGCATTACTGTTCGAAAAATGAGTCATTTCCGCCATGCGAAAGGTCAAGTTTGAGGTGATATTAACTTACATGTAGGTCATGAAAGTGTTCTTTAATGTAAGAAGAATCAACGCCGTTCCTATAAAATGACGTGTTTTGAAATAGATTAAAGGGGAGATAACTACTTTTCTTGTCAAGTAATAGTTCGAAAATATAACTACGGCATGGTCATGTATAAGACTTGCGAACCCTCAACTTTCTTTTAGGTATGTCCTTTAGTTTTGCCTGTGCACGATCGACAATGGAAATAGTGTTCTGTGTTCAAGAAAACTGTGTTCAAGAAATCTGTGTTCAAGAAAACTGATCGTTGATATATTAATGTCGGAAGCCATAAAGCATTATTTAGCTCTACTACATACAAGAGATATCATTCATGGGATGTTTCTTTGTTTATAGAGTTGCTTGAATTTCTCATTAAAAATATCTATGTGAAATTTGGCAACACAATATATCAGCAGCATATAGGTATTCCAATGGGTACTAATTGTGCACCCCTGTTGGCTGACCTGTATCTGTTCTCTTATGAATATGACTATATGCAGGCTCTTTCAAAAACCGATCCATTCAAAGCCCGTTCCTTCTCATTCACCAAACGCTATATAGACGATCTTCGCGCTGTAGATAATCGCTATATAAATGACGCAGTGAAGGATATATATCCACCTTTTCTGGACTTGAAGGAAACTACAGACAGCCCTACAGGCACATCATATTTAGGTCTATATCTCTATAAAAATTAAGCGGGCATTCCCTCTCGTCGACTTTATGACAAAAAAGAAGATTACAATTTCGACATCGTAAACTATCCCTTTCTGGACAGTAATATTCCAGTGAGACCTGCATATGGCTTATACATATCTCGCTTAGTAGCATTTGCTAGATCCTGTGTTAAATGTGACGATTTTAATCAACGTCACAAAACATTGCTGCAGAAACTTATAAAACAGGGCTATTCCAGCAAGCGCCTACACTCAAAGTTTCTCAAATTTGGCGATACATATCGCATGCTGGTAGCAAAATACGAACGTAGCGTGCAAGATCTATGGCGCTACGTTTCGTAACTTGTGTCTAATTCCGCTTAACCCGGGGCTAGGGGCCGTATGAACCCATGTACTTCAAGATCCTCATGGTACTCATATGAACAGTCACAATCAAAGCGTGGCTGAGGTACATCATTTTTAGATGACGACTCTATAACGAATATTATGGATTACGAATACTGATCAGCGATACGGATTTGATATTTTGGAACATCATGATGTCTTGCCGGCATCATTGAAAATTGTTGACCGCTTCTCTCTTGCAGGAAACAAGCCTATGTTTATGTATACTTTTGTCTTTTTGAATTTGGTGCTAATACTGTTATATGGAAATGGAATAGGTCTTTGGATTATGGACGCGGATATTCTCTAATGGACGACGGCTGGATTATGAATGACGGACTAGACGCTTGTAATTTAGATGACGACTTCACAACGAATATTATGGATTAAGAATACTGATCAGCGATACGGATTTGATATTTTAGGAACATCATGATGTCTTGCCGGCATCATTGAAAACTGTTGACCGCTTCTCTCGTGCAGGAAACAAGCCTATGTTTATGTATACTATGATTGTCTTTTTGAATTCGGTGCTAATACCGTTATATGGAATATGGAATAGGTCTTTGGATTACGGACGCGGATATTCTCTAATGGACGACGGCTGAATTATGAATGACGGACTAGACGCTTGGAATAGCACCAAGGGAGAGAACTACTTGCCTGATTTACTTATTGTATGGTACAATTTTATTGGAAATATCTTCAAAGTAATACATTCTGAATCTCAACTACGTCCTCTCATCTGTTTTGGTCAATACTGGCTGAACGAGTTTTCAGGCCAAAAACTCAAAAGGTCCATGTCATGGTCAGATATCGCGACCATGGAATATCACTTCAGACCCAGAGCTATACATGAGCCTAATTTTGTGACTGTATCTCAAAGTTTGATGGAATAATAATAATAATGCGTAGAATAGCAATTCGTAGAATAGCAAAGGTATTTCCATTCGAAATGAGAAAACCTAAAAAGACATTACTTTGATCCTTCGAAAATCTCGATTTCATGAAAATGTCACAAAATATCCTATTGAAACACGAACGAGATTTCAGATCGCGTCCTAATACAAAGTCTAGAAATTCTCGACCTACTATGTCATCACGTCTATCTTGGGGGTCGCGTCCAACCGACGGAGAAGGTCTCTTGATAAAAGAGTAACACTGATAAATACCTCGTCTCGAAGGGCAACGGTTTATCTATGTCGATTGTCGTTCCGACTTTAAGTCGACTTGCTTCGAGAATATCACTTAATATTCTTTTGTTATATCGTCCAGATATCGTAATTTTATCTACACATTATGCATGGAGAGAAAGGAACATGAATTGAAATTGTATAAGCTGGCGCATTATTATTCATTTTAACTTCTTTCTAGCCTGTTTTTAGAATTTGAATCACTTTGTAAGATATGACCAGAAACTGCGCGTTCAATTATAATTTGCAAGTCGGGAATAAACGTCGATATGCTCCACTGAAAATATATCAGAACGGGAGATCTGTACTGATTTCTTTTCAGGAATACAGTAGCTTCTACGACCACAGGAGCGACAGGTAATTCAATGGAAACTGGATAATATACACATACACGCCGTATTGAAGCGTTTGAGCATTCCCTATCAGCCTTTCGCACAAGCAACACGCGGTGTAGTAAATGTATGTGTATGTTGGTATAAACGTGATTGCACTTTGAATTGGGTGATAATTATTACATTATTTAGCTAAAGTGCAAGACATAAAATCGGTGATTAATAATACAACGTGAGTACATATATATTATCAACTCCGCCAGTGTTGTTTCGTGTTTTTTTTCCTTTTAAAGAAATTAACCTCTCTGCGAACGACTGTGGTGTGAATTACCAACACATCTACTTACTTCTAACTGTCTACACAACTACACACCGAGGTTAATACACCGATAGAACACTTAACAAAACTTGAATTTTTCGGTTGAAATCCATGTTTTGCTCAAAATAATTTTAGAGCAATAATTAACGCATGCCTCCACAGTATCATATCGTAGCCTCCACAGTATCATATCGTAGCCTCCACAGTATCATATCGTATCATATCCAGTTGATTGTCATTTAGTCAGAGTCGGATACTAGTGAGTTATACACTCAATTATCGATGTGAGAAAAAATATTTCAATTATATATTCATAAAGCGTATAGGTAAATGAAACGTTATATTTCAATTGGATTCAGGAATTATCAGTACATGGATGAATCGATTAAACGTTGAATAACGAAAACCATCTTTTGAAAATCGGCATTCTATTTTGGCCACCATATGCGTATAATACGAGCGCCGCCAAAATATGGTATCCGCACAACACTCTGATTGTGTGAGATGCTATTGAAATGACCCAATTACAACAACAAACACGAACATATAACAACCGATCAATTCCATAATCCATATCGAGATGGGAATATTCCGATAGAGATAGAATCTGGAACAAACTGAGAAAGGTCGCAAGGGATCCCAGTTCTGCTCTTCCGGTTTCAGCCGAGAAATTCCTCGATGCATTTCGAAGGCATCAGGGAAGTGCCTCGATTAATTGGAGGTGCCCCTTTATTAAACTTGTGGCTAATGCACAGCTACAATAAAAGCGTGAATGAGATACAAATTGGCACAGGAAAGAGCTCTGGTACTTGTGATGTTTTAGAAATACGCAGAAGGACCATGACTGGAATAAGTTGACCGTTTTCTGTGTGAAAACATTGTTTGACCGAGAAGACGATATTACCGTGCACATGGCTAATTGAATATTCATGAACGTTGGCGACTAAGATACGATGGCAAATCGGTTTCCAGGGACTTGTTAAGCCCTCTTCTGTTTTGTTGGCGTATACTATGAAAACACAATTCAATACGTTTGATTGATTGGGAGCTTGATTTTTCAGAGTTTTGGTGAAGTTCATCGGACCAGTGAAACCTTCACTAGTAACGGCGAACCTTCACTGGATTGAGTGAACCTTAACTGGATCTGGTGAAACCTTCGCCAGACTGGTACTTCACCATTTGAACTCTACAAGATTGAACTTCACCAGATTTGAACTTCTCAAATTTTAACTTTACCAGATCGATCTCTACTAGTTTGTACCTCACCAAATTTGTATTTCACCATTTGAACTGTATAATGCCGGATGTTCAAAGCATTTGCTGGATTGTGTTCGGACGGCTTCGAAGAATTAAACTAT
>JAVTVY010004925.1:0-37596 GCA_036873755.1 Hanleya hanleyi
TTTTTTACTACCCACCACCCATAGAAATGAATTTACTGCCACAACAAGGACCCACAGAATTCAATTATCTAGGCATCCCTCCACCCATAGAAACAAAACAAAAAACAGTTGGCCTCCTACCATGGTCGTCGTTGTTGTTGTTTATGGAGATCACTTCGCGGGTCAATATTTTTTATTTTTTCATGGTTCGCACGGGTCCATAAAAGTTTGTAAACGTGTTTAATTTTTATATTGAAAATTCAAGGCCTTGAAAGTTAGAATTTTTTCCTGTACGTCCTTGAAAGTGATTGAATTTTACTGTAATGGGTAAGTATGGTTGGCAGTCCAGCAAAATGGAATAAAAACTCCGACGATCGTTGTTTGTCTCCTGTTGTTTTTCCCCTTTCCATCCGTCGCTCCTGTACAAATGCTCTGGCCTACAATAGTATATTGCAGAGGTCTATTTATAGCGCTGTTGCCTGAGATACATGTACACGTGATCCACTGGCAGATCTGACGCGTGTAACTTCACCAGGAACGGCACGTCGGACAGCTGTTGTTTTTTCAGTGACAATTTGTTTGAGGCTAATCTGTTCTGTGATATCAAAAACTGAAAACGTCTGGAAAGTGCAAATTTAACGATGAATGGCTGACTTTGCCAGATTTTAAAGACTGGATAAAGAGAGCTGACGTGAACAAGGCAACTGAAGTGGAAATCGGAATGGAAATACATATACGGTTTTTAATAAACTAAATTTCTTTTGCAATAAAATAACGTAAGTTTTTTTTTTACAGTATTAGTGAAGATATTACGGTACTTCTGATCTGATTATTGACACAAAAGTTGAATGTCGGAAGAGACGTTTACGTAAGATAGCCCGAGATTATATAGGCCATTTAATAAATGGAATAGGCCTACATTTATTCTACTATATTTTCAAATGAAGCATATGGATCTGAAACAGATCGATCCAATTTTCAGATTAATTAAAACCTAGATCGTGAATTGATGCGGATCATGTTAGGCCAAAATATACTTGAATAAACCTGGGTAAACAGGTGAGTGTATGACCAATAAATGACAGAACAGCTGCAGTCAAGCCATATTTCAAGCCAGAATAACGATCGGGGAGAGGTAAAAGGGAATTCTTTTTCAGGTTTGGAAACGTTTTTATTTTCATGAGTCATGATCCCACTTTTACGAAGGCATAATTGACGTTGTGTTAGCTGAATATATTTTGAAGCGGGAACCGTGAACAAGCGCAAGTTTGGCCCACGTGCCATGCTATACAAGGATCGATCACGTGATGTTATTGCAACTCCGTGTGGCGGGAAAATGGTCAACCAACACGTGGCATGTTGAAACTTTCATTCTACAGACCCCACCCAATTCTATGAAAGTATTTTAATACATCTGCTAATCAAGGAACGAATGGATACAGTGAATTGTTAGAAAGGTCAAGCAATTCATGTCTTTCGTTTAGCCGATATTACCGGGCGGGATGAGCTCATTCCAGCTGGGAAGATTGTATTTCTCAGATCAGTTGGCCCTGATATGGGCCGTGGATGAGTTGGCCCCGATATGAGTTTAAATAGTGTCCGGCGCTTGATTAATTTGCTGTTCGTTTTATTGACATGTGAAAAGCCCTTCCACAATATTTCCCTATGAAGAGCAATCAAGAAATTATTAGGTTTGATTCTCAATCTGAAAACGACGTAATCTGTGTTTCTTCATTAGATCGTTTATATATTTTCCCCTTTGACATCAATGGCGAAACCGGGATAGTTGGGCATAGTCTTGTCGGCCGTGACAAAAATTCTGCAAGGTTTCAAGCATGTACTGCAGAGAAAATAAAGAAAATATAAGAATGTCTAAGTGACATAATATGCTCTTGTCGCGTATGTACTAATGTACGCGAATTTGTGATTTTAAATTTGCGGGGTGTCGGGTGAAGCTAATATCTTCATTGTCAGCCGATCATTGCGGTCAATTACTCGAACCTAATATAATGGTTAAAGAGCGGGGAAGAATGCATTGCTCTTCAAAGAGAGAAAATAATGATAGGAAATGCAAGAGGCGATGGATAATTCACTAAAAACGATCAAAGATGAAGAAGTCCGCCATTTAGCTTCTTGCGTCAAAAGTTACCGTCAAAAAAAGATAATTCGAACACGTCCGCTTTCCTAAAATTGGCTTGAATTGGGTACTTGAATAATCACTGTAGGACCATGAAAAGTCATTAAATTTAATGCAAGAAAAGGCATGCGAACCCTGGTTTTTTGTTTTGCGTTTTGGTTCATCATTATCATCATTTGCTGCTGATGCCGCCAGATCAACAGGTTCGGAGTTATTCATTGTGACCATGCCGACCGTGTCAACTGCTTTTTTGAAGCGTAAATAATGTCCTAGTTTTTTCGGAACACTTATCGCGGAGAAAACAAAGTTCTTCGTCGTTCAGATTTTTGAGTTGATCCATGCATATCGTCAAAACCACTGGTTTGAAAATTATCGTCAGCAAAGTCGCAAGAAAATGGAGGCAAAACTTCGCCTCGGTACGCAACGGCACATTTGTATATATCGCCACATTCGAATATACGACCAGTTTTCACATTATTTTGTACTAATACAATTTTTAAGTTTCTGGGAATCAATTTAATTCGTAAAACGAACAGGGGGCACAACTCTGACAAGACCTCATTCTTCCGAAGAGGGCGCTTTTCACGAAGGTGACTAAATGAGATGATCAGGAACTTCCAGGAAGCTACGAGGGTTGCCAGCGAGAAATTACACATACAGAAGAACAAAAGAACAGACAACACAACATTGCGGGTAGTGTTTTAATAAATAAATGAATGAAAACAACGACCAGACATTGACACCATTGGTTTTATTTACCCACCACCCATAGAATCCATTTCTTTATTAAACCTACCACCCACAGAATCGGATTTCATTTGAACACGACCACCCATAGAAAAAAAAAAGGCTTCCCATCCGCCCCCCCCATGCCTTTTTTTCTGGAATAGCCCTGAATAGAAACGGTATTTGATTAGCCTTCACTTGGCTCGCCTTAATAATTTTAGGAGAGCTATTTAAAGCTCCTGTATGGCTCCCCTTACCAAATTCAGGTACACCATTTCCAGCTCGCCTGCAATTTTCAAAAGTCAGTGTCTGCAAAATGGTCCAAAATCAGGCAGATAATCCATTATTTATTGATTATTTTGAATAATTGAGAGGGTGAAGTTTATTAGAATGACTGAATTTTGTTCACAAAAATCTGGGATGAATGAAACTTTAATGGGGAGTTGGAATTATTAAAGGATTTACCATATATATAGGCAGATTCTGATTGGTCAAAGCAGGCACTGGTAGGCAAAATGAAACCAGATACAACAAAATCTGATCGATCAAACAGTGAAGAAAAGATTAATCTCAAAAGTAGACTTACTTGGAGAAGCTTGAGGTGACCCCTGTGGGGACTCGAGCGGTGATGATCTTGATTGGTCTCCCCTTATATGGGGCGGGACATATGACATTATGTCATTCTCGAATAAACTGTTGATAAAAAGAAAAGTGAATTGAGAAAGATCAAATAAACTGTACAGCCAGTTAATGAGAGATTAAAATATGATAACTAATTAGTGAGCAATAATACTATGGTTAGGGCTCCCGCAAGTTTCTTTGCACAATTTAAGGTAAGTTCAATGGTCTGGAGTTGCAAGAGTCGCATATGACACAAAAAGATTCAAAGCTACTTAATAGGTTAGTTCAGAAGGAGCTTAGATGGCAGTTTTCTTTGGGTGTTAAAACACCACTTTTATCATTGAATGATTGCAGGGCATCAATCCCCCAAACTCCCAGCAGGAACAGTTCTGCATCATTGCCATATTTTTACGGAGAATCTGTTGGATTCCCATGAATTACTTTGCAGGATTCCCGTGGAAAAGCAAGCCCTGCTCACAAACGATGCTGATTGGCAGAGAGCCATGTGCACTTTAAGTTAGGTGCCGCGGTTTCAACTCTAGTGCAATTAGATGGTATATCTGAGAGTAGAGGGTATAGAATCTGATGCCATGAGAAAGTACATTACCTGAGTAATATAATGAGATCAACATCATTACAGAGTCTGTCCACAGCCACTGTACCCTCACTTCTTATCTTGTTTATCTTGGCCTGGAGATCAGGGTTAGAGGTGAACGCAGGATGACGCTCCTTTAACAGGTCCGTGATGTTGGGCTGTCTTAGGTAGGACACAACCTTCTCATTATATGCTGTGAATACAGGAGAATGTGAAAGGCTGTCATTGATTGGAGAGCAGTTGTGCAGCAAAGATTCAAAGAGCTTGCCATTCCAGATCTATCAATATTATTCAATACCCAATAAACGTTTTAGTAACTTCATAAATACTGGTACGATGGATCGGGGTGGATGAAACTAGCAAAGAGGGATAGGGTGGGTGGAGTTAAGGAGGGGATTGTTTGCATCGCGCAGACCTCCCCTAGGGAAAGGCATGCTGGGTAATATACTCACCAGTCGGTACGACAGCCTCAACACTGGATTGTCTAGGTACAGCATGGGCCTGTGGACAAAAACAATCAACACTGTTACATTTACCAATGGACAGGAGTCAATAAGACTGGTTGACAGACAGACATACAACAGTAACAATTAGTCAGATCTACTCGAAGATGCCTCTATTAATGGTTGAATGGCTCAGCTAGCAAATATTGAGTTTCAGAAATGGAGATAATGGATGAAGCTTCCATGAGGAGACTTAACTTCTTTTGGTAGTCACAAAATATTAAAGGTTGATGATGTGGCAATTCATGGTAGTCACAAAATATTACAAGGTTGATGATGTGGCAATTAGTGTACAGGGTTCATGCACATTTAAGCATGTAAAATTCCATGATTTCCCAGGACATTTCACATGACCATCACCTAATTTCTATGACCTACCCATTGCATAAGCAGGGAAGTATTACTGTATATATGATGGAAAATTTCTTCAACACGAAGTGAAATGTTTCCTTTTACAAAAATTTTCAGGATTTATTTTTGAGGATTTCTATAACCTGTATGAACCTTGATATCCATGTATATATGAAACTGTATGGAATATCCATTCAGTTTAATTGAGAATTTGTATTCAGTGTATTATAAGTGTACTGCCATGTTGTTGTTGTTCTAGTAACAGAATTCTGGACTTGCACTTCAGTTCAAGTTAATCCTTTGACAATGCTAGCTATCTTCCGGTCTGATTTGCAGTTTCTTGATCACGTTGCTTTATGTTTCTTTAGTCTTGGAAATATTCTCAATCGATGATAACTGGACTATTTTCGACATGAACTTGCCAAAATTGTAAGTGTCCTTTACTGAAATAGGGAAATTAATTGATCCATATTTACCCTATCACACCAGTTATCCTCGATCAAAATATTTCCCAGGCTAAAGAGATAGGAAAGTGACCCGGTTAACAAACCACAATTCAGGCAGGGAGCCACATGTCAATGCACCTGCAACTGCTATCAGGGCAGATATTATTGCCTAAAGATTAGCTTTCATAAAAGCGAAAGTCAAGGATTGTTATCATCTCTGAGAATAGTATTGTGAGGACTGGTCATGATTGAGGTGGTGTATCCTGATTTAGGTGTATCTTGATTGAGGTGTATCATGATTGAGGTGTATCATGATCGAGGTGTATCATGATTTAGATGTATCTTGATTGAGGTGTATCATGATTGAGGTGTATCATGATTGAGGTGTATCATGATTGAGCTGTATCCTAATTGAGGTGTATCATAATTGAGGTGTATCATAATTGAGGTGTATCATGATTGAGGTGTATCATGATTGAGGTGTATCATGATTGAGGTGTATCATGATTGAGCTGCTTGATTGAGGTGTATCATGATTGAGGTGTATCATGATTCATGTATCATGAGGTGTATCATGATTGAGGTGTATCATGATTGAGGTGTATCATGATTGAGGTGTATCATGATTGAGGTGTATCATGATTGAGCTGTATCCTAATTGAGGTGTATCAATAGGTGTATCATGAGGTGTATCATGATTGAGGTGTATCATGATTGAGCTGTATCATGATTGGGTATCATGATTGAGGTGTATCATGATTGAGCTGTATCATGATTGAGCTGTAGTATCATGATTGAGGTGTATCATGATTGAGCTGTATCCTAATTGAGGTGTATCATGATTGAGGTGTATCATGATTGAGCTGTATCATGATTGAGGTGTATCATGATTGAGGTGTATCATGATTGAGGTGTATCATGATTGAGGTGTATCATGATTGAGCTGTATCCTAATTGAGGTGTATCATGATTGAGCTGTATCCTAATTGAGGTGTATCATGATTGAGGTGTATCATGATTGAGCTGTATCATGATTGAGGTGTATCATGATTGAGGTGTATCATGATTGAGCTGTATCATGATTGAGGTGTATCATGATTGAGGTGTATCATGATTGAGCTGTATCCTAATTGAGGTGTATCCTAATTGAGGTGTATCATGATTGAGGTGTATCATGATTGAGGTGTATCATGATTGAGGTGTATCATAATTGAGGTGTATCATGATTGAGGTGTATCATAATTGAGGTGTATCATGATTGAGGTGTATCATGATTGAGGTGTATCATGATTGAGGTGTATCATGATTGAGCTGTATCCTAATTGAGGT
Organism: Hanleya hanleyi; assembly: GCA_036873755.1. Classification (NCBI taxonomy): domain Eukaryota; kingdom Metazoa; phylum Mollusca; class Polyplacophora; order Lepidopleurida; family Hanleyidae; genus Hanleya; species Hanleya hanleyi. The sequence goes on from JAVTVY010004925.1 coordinate 6,688, forward strand.
ATATCATAATTGAGGTGTATCATGATTGAGGTGTATCATGATTGAGGTGTATCATGATTGAGGTGTATCATGATTGAGGTGTATCATGATTGAGCTGTATCCTAATTGAGGTGTATCATAATTGAGGTGTATCATGATTGAGGTGTATCATGATTGAGGTGTATCATGATTGAGCTGTATCCTAATTGAGGTGTATCATAATTGAGGTGTATCATAATTGAGGTGTATCATGATTGAGGTGTATCCTAATTGAGGTGTATCCTAATTGAGGTGTATCCTAATTGAGGTGTATCATGATTGAGGTGTATCATGATTGAGGTGGTGTATTTCCAGCACTCACCACACCATTACTCCTGGGAGCTTCTTCAGCAGAACGCCGGGGTCTAGCGTTACGCGTCAACAGGCTCTGGATGAACTCTGCATTGACAGGAGGATGATCCGTGGGGAGACGGGGGTCAATGAAAGTCGTACAACGTAGACTGTGGTCTATGAAAAAGGCCTGGAAGAAGAGTAACACATTATATATAGGGCCTAAGGTTAGATGAATGAATAACACAATATATGTAGCTTATCAGGTTAGGAACAAAAATAACATATTATATATAGGATATCAGATTAGTTTAAATGAATGTCGAAACACCAGTATCAAAAGAAAGCGACTACAGGTCCGGATAACTTTCAATGATGTACATTAGGACAAATGAAAGTGAAAACAGACATGTAACGAGATTGAACGAGACACATATACATAATACATGGGTATCTGGTGAATAATCTTCAAAATCAAGATTTGTGGACAGACGTACGGACAAATCAATTCTTATACGCTCCTTTCATGAGAGGCCAGATGTGGAGATAAATGTGTTAGAGCTAGCAGTTAGAATTTTGGAAAGTTTGTGACAAAGATTTCTGTATTGAGGTAGTAATTTTATCCATAGAATAGCATTGCGTTATTCAATAGAATGGAAAAACTAGAGCCTAGTCTGAGGGATGCACACATTTGATCAAAATGATCAGTAAGGCTGCTTACAAGATACCCCCCGTAAGGGCATAGATACATGGGGGTGGTTAACGTTTCACGAGTAAGCTGAATGGGATTGTGGCAGTGGAAATCATCAGTAAGCATGCTTACAAGATACCCCCCGGATGCACATTTGATAGGAATTGACGAGTATTTGTAGAGGAATATAAGTATACATGTTATGAGTGGCGGCACAGTATGTAACTAGTTGACAATGAGACCTCGCTCGGTTGGAGTGCGGTTAACGGATTGTCTATGCATGTGTCGTGACGATACTCAGATGAGTTTAATGGATTGTTCAGAAAATTGATGTTAATAATGATTGTTGAGAATGGGGTTATGCAGGCATATTGTGTTTTACCTAACTGTTGTTACCCTAGAACCGTGTAGACTTGAAATGGGCTGTTGCAACAGATAGGCGAATTACTGTCATTTGGATAACCATATTGAAGAGGAAAAGGAAGTAAATGGGAAGTGAAATATTAAACTTACTACCTGTAGACGCATATGCAACATCCTGAGCTAGGTCTCATGGTATGGCAGCTACATACAAAATTTGAGAAGAATCTAATCAGCCGTTGTCAAGTTATGCTCCAGAAATGGAATGTTACGGACCAACTGAGAAAATTCTGCCCATAGGTGGCGCCACCTGTAGACGCACATGCGCCAAACGCAATCCCAAGCAAGGTCTCATGGTAAGGTAGCTACATACCAAATCTGAGAGAAATCCAATTAGCTGTTGTCAAGTTATGCTCCGGAAACGAAATGTTACGGACCGACAAGAAAAAGTTTTGACCCTAGGTGGCGCCACCTGTAGATGCACATGCGCCAAATGCAATCCCAAGCGAGGTCTCATGGTAAGGTAGCTACATACCAAATTTGAGAGGAATCCAAGTAGCGGTTGTCAAGTTATGCTCCGGAATCGAAATGTTACGAACTGACTTGAGAAACTTTTGACCCTAGGTGGCGCCACCTGTAGACGCACATGCGCCAAACGCAATCCCAAGCGAGGTCTCATGGTATGGCAGCTGCATACCAAATTTGAAAGGAATCCAAGTAGCGGTTGTCAAGTTATGCTCCGGAAACGAAATGTTACGGACTGACATGAGAAACTTTTGACCATAGGTGGCGCCACCTGTAGACGCACATGCGCCAAACGCAATCCCAAGCGAGGTCTCATGGTAAGGTAGCTACATACCAAATTTGAGAGGAATCCAAGTAGCGGTTGTCAAGTTATGCTCCGGAAACGAAATGTTACGGAATGACCCTAGGTGGCGCCACCTGTAGACGCACATGCGCCAAACGCAATCCCAAGCAAGGTCTCATGGTATGGTAGCTGCATACCAAATTTGAGAGGAATCCAACTGGCGGTTGTCAAGTTATGCTCCGGCGAACTGACTTGAGAAACTTTTGACCCTAGGTGGCGCCACCTGTAGACGCACATGCGCCAAACGCAATCCCAAGCGAGGTCTCATGGTATGGCAGCTGCATACCAAATTTGAAAGGAATCCAAGTAGCGGTTGTCAAGTTATGCTCCGGAAACGAAATGTTACGGACTGACATGAGAAACTTTTGACCATAGGTGGCGCCACCTGTAGACGCACATGCGCCAAACGCAATCCCAAGCGAGGTCTCATGGTAAGGTAGCTACATACCAAATTTGAGAGGAATCCAAGTAGCGGTTGTCAAGTTATGCTCCGGAAACGAAATGTTACGGAATGACCCTAGGTGGCGCCACCTGTAGACGCACATGCGCCAAACGCAATCCCAAGCAAGGTCTCATGGTATGGTAGATGCATACCAAATTTGAGAGGAATCCAACTGGCGGTTGTCAAGTTATGCTCCGGAAACGAAATGTTACGGACGGACGTACGGACATCCGGACGGACGGACGGACAAGCTGAAACCAGTATACGCCCCCTACACTACGTGTCGGGGGGTATAATAATGAGATTCAGATGATGTATACGACAATCTAAGTCATAATATCGAGTGCTGGTACAAACTTTTCCAGTCCTGTCAAACTTCATCTCCCAGCCTGAAGGCAAAGTTTTGTTCGGATCCGCAAACAGGTTCAGAAAAGCCACCAGATCACGGTTATGCTGATATCTGTGAATAGAGTATTAAATTATTAGAGTTGGTGTTAAATGACCACAATATGACCATGCTTTAAATGCTGGAGAAACTGGAGGCAGTATAGACCATACAGAGAGAGTACTTTGACAGTACACATCAGTCTTAATGAGGACGTGTGTCTCTCTATATGACGGACTGTTCTGTCAGAAAGAATTCCTGTTGTCTTGAATGAGGAGTGTTATATGCTGAATGATGTGTTGTCTTGTTAGAGAAGTACTCTTCCAAATCACATGAAGGATGCTTACGAGTATGTGTGCTACTGCCAGACTATCGTGTTCAGTAAATATTTATATATAACATCCATCTTACCTAGTAAAAGTGAACTGCTCGACTGAGTATCATACGTGTATTGACTTGTTCAGAAATATTCTGTGGTGGATATGGCGGTCTTACCTGGCAAATGTGATAGGGTCTCGCCGGATTCTGTTTATCATGTGTTTGAGGGTACCATTCCTGTTATACTCGGCCATGGCAGACTGAAATTAGAAGTCCTATTTTGTCAAGATCTGATGAAGAGCCTCGGGATGTAATGAATATCATTGTTTAGCCAATTGTCAATGTCATATCAAAGAGAATGTGCCTGATAGGACCTCTATGAAAATCATTGGTGAATGTGGTATCAGATCATGATGGGGATTACCTCACAACACACGCTGTTAAATCACTCTTATTATTCAATCAGAGGGAGTGAAATATCCCACCATAAAATCTGGGGGTGATCAAGATTATTAGAACAGGAAGAACACAAAATGTTCAAGATCATGCATATAATCCATTATTTCTTTGTTATAGATGGTGGGGCTTGATACCTCAGGGGTGGGGACATTTTCCCGAGGGAAGTGAATGATTTGAATAATGTAGCATGATGTGAGCACCCAAGATATTGGAGAGTTCTGGGGGTGGGGTGGGGCCTTTGGGTGAGGAGTGGGGGGGGGGGAGGGGGTTGTGTAGCAGGGTGAGCGAGTGAGTACGATTTAACGTTGTTTTCAACCTTTTTTCAGTCATATCACGATGGTGCCTACATGTGCCAGAACAATAGAGTCTCCACAGTTCCTATTATCCTGGACACTGATCAGCCCAGTCAGTACAGCACCCGGTCACCCATTCAAGTATTGACTGTGCTCAACGTTGCTTAACTTCGGTAATCTGACGAGAACCGGAGTGGTGCCCAACGTGATACGCTGTGTCTCGAGTAGCAGATTTCTTATGGAGTAATTCATTCTGATTGGTGAAATATCTTTGAAATTAGACCGAAAAAACAAAATCATACGCTCATAATTGGGGGCTAACCTATAGGACAAACAAGAAGGAATTAACAATATAAAGACAAACAACAAGTGTTACTGATGACTGGCCATATGTTTTCTAAATGGACTAGTATCATGGTTCGTACACCTTGGCCATTGTCAATTTCCAGGCCATATCCAGGCCACAGATTCACATTCCCAGGCCATTATCAGATGGAAAAATAGCTAGCACTTTAGGTCGGGGTCCAGAGGCCGCCTAGGCCCCTTGGAAGCTGTGGAGTCCTAGATGGCTGGAGAAGCATTCTAAGTGATTTCTGGGAAATAAAACTCTAGATTGTCATCTTAATTCAAGGCACTATTTTATATTGATTTTTTCTTTGTAATCAAATATTTTCAGTACATAATTCAGATTACTGGACAAAGAGTTGCATCCATCATAGCAAGCACCGATAGCTTAGAAATGTGCGACAAATGGATTTAATTCCATTTAATTAAACAGAAGCCTAAAGCCATTAATCTTACAAATATGTCTGAGATTGTGGTACGTCACTTAACATGATCTGAAAATCATATTTTATGGTTCAAAATCCTGTTAAATGCTGGAAATTTAGATAATTACATTTTTGAACACCATTCCAGTTTGAGTTACCTCCCCTATCTAGCCAATCTATATGAGACCTACATGTATGAACGAGGTACAGAAATCTAAATTATGGGATAGCTATATCATGGAATACTAACAACGGTAGACTGGCAGGACTGTGCTGCGCCACACAGAATTATACGGCCATGAACTTGCAGTTTTAAAATAAAGTTGATGACCGTTTTTTTTCAAAATTTCAAGGCCATTTTGTTGATTTTCAAGGCTTTCCAGGCCGGGAAATGGGTCGGACTAAATTCCATGGTTTTCAATGCTTTCCAGGCCCCGTACGAACCCTGTAGTATCAGTATTTCCAGAGTCAGTTAACATTGTTTTCATACCGTTTGCATGTAAAACCACTGTCGGTTCCAATTGGGACAGGTTCCAGTATTCTCAGGGTCTTGATAGATGCATTTACTATCAGTGAGAGGAAAAGTGGGACAAATATTATTGTCGGTTTAGACATGATTCCAATTTTTCCAGGGGTTGGTATCCCCAAGTTTCCCAGTATAGCTGGTTGGAGGACATTGTTGAGCACACAGTCTTTACTGGACATACCGCATTGCTCCAGACGATGGTGAAGAAGTCTGTATGAGACAGGAACTTTACAGAGGGGGTGTTCAGAATGGCCTGGTTAATAGTGCTCTGTGGTGTCTGGGCCGCACCAGCTGTCACTGTCCCGCCAGCTGAAATGATTTGACAAACGTAAAAACATGGCAGCATGGTTTCTCCCTATCTTTTCAAATCATTTACTATAATTTTCTACTATATAATTTAGAACACTTTTGGAGGATAAATATATATTTTCCAGACAGATGGACCCGAGTTATGGTAAATTCAAATTAAACTGCCTCTTTGACATTTTTCGCTAAAACATTGGATCTTCTCATTCAGTATTCAATATTTGTCAAACAATGAGAAGTATTTCTGAGGATCATCTGGATTTTCAAGTGTTTTGGTGACGTTAAGCATGAAGTTGGAACTTCACATGTGACAATATTCTAATTCTCCAGCATCATTTCAATGGACCGTTTAAAAGAGAGAAACAAGAATGCAAAATGGAATATCTTGGACTGTTTTATAGAGAGAAGCAAGAATGCAAAATGGGATACCTTCCAGCCTAAACCACTTGATTGGTCAATTCAAATAGAAAGGAAGGATTTTCATTGGCCTATGGAGAAAACTGGAAAAAAATCTAACCAATCATCTGGAAGTTTCTGTAAAGGTTTATTGATACAACTTTAACATATTTTGCTGATATAGCTCCAGTTGTGTTAATTAGGTCATCAATTCTCACACGTACCTGTAGCAGATACTGTTGGTGACTGGGATGTTGTTGTTGTTGTTGTCGATGCCGGTGAAGATGGCGGGGGTGGTGCTGGTCGGGCTGGGGTTGGTGGTGGAGGAAGAGCGGTTGATGTTGGTGGGGTGGATGTGGGCGGAGGCGGTGGTGGGGATGATGGTATGGAGGAGGTGGAGCCCAGTGGGGCGTGGTGTGGGGTGGGTGTGGGTTGTAAGGAAGATACAGTAGCTGGGGTCGGGACTGGCACTGATGAGGATACTGTCGATGGGAGAGTCGATATAGAGGGTAATGTGGCGAGAGATGAGTACGCTGGTGCGCGGGATGAGGCCGTTGGGTCATCTGTCCTCGGTGGCTGACCTTGATCAATAGTCCGACGAATACTGAGATACCTGGTAAAGACAAATGGAACTTAATGTTTACCTTTAATCAGGAGATTTTGATATATGGTATCATCATTATAATTGATAATGCTAAGGACATACTTCTCGAAACGTCATGTGAAATAAAGGAGGAGTAGAACTCTAGAAAGTCTTGTGTTGATAAATTATGGTAAATCGTCTAATAATACAAAGACAGGAAGTGACATCTCTCACCATAAAATCAGGGGGTGAACAAATTTATTAGAACAGGAAGTTGATAAAATGGTTCAAATCATGTAGATAATCAATTATCTCTTTGCTACTGTAATGATTTTAGAGAGTGAACAAATTGAATTTTGTTCACAAAAATTGGTGGTGATAGAATATTAAGAGGGCTATTAAATGACTTAATAAAAGGTGAACATTGAATCACAACCACTAATCTGTGATAAAGGTGAAACATTTCCCAGAAAACATTTTCACAAGTATCACAGGAAAAATTTGAAAGAAATTTCACAAAAAAAATTGAATTTCCCAAACTTTAGAATATACTTGTAGTCAGACATTCAGAATATGCTTTGCATTTCTCCAAACCTATGATGTGTATTGTCAGACATAAATCTCCAAAATGCAGGATATGTTTTGGTCGATACTTCATGTAGGAAGCTATTGTCTGGTTCTTTGTGTCGCTGAAAAGGCACAAGTCTAGCCACATTGTTGTCCCCAGACAGCGGTTTGTATGCATTGTCTCGTGATTCTTACATGGAGTGTGAACCTATGTTTCGCACCAAACCCAAGACATTAGATTTCCGAGAATTGTCAGATACATGTATGTCCTCCAAATCCCTGTAGTCGTGGCGCGGTTGATTGGTCATACCTTCTGTCGAGCTGTTGTCGTTGTTCTGAACTGATGGTAGCTCTACGTTGTACGGAGGCCTGACCTCTCTGTGGTCTCTGCCAAGTGGTTTGTCTGTTTATATGGTCGATATAGAACACACGCCCATGACTGTCTACACGTGCTTCCCAACCTGCACAAAACGATACAGACATTAATATTTTACGAAGACTACTCACCAAATTGAACAAATCATATGTATAGTATCATAAGTCAAATTTTACATGCAGTGAAACTTGGGGGTTGATGGATTTAACAACTTTGAATTCTGTGTATATGTAATACTTATGTGACCCTTGTAAAATACTGGTAATCCTAAGTTACTGTGGGAAGCCAAAGCCCACTCTACAAGATAAGTGTGAGAATCCTGGGTCTTTAATGATCAGAGGCCCACACTACAGGATGAAGATCTGAATGTCCGAGTTGCTAATTCAGTATTTTTTGGGGAAAAAAACTCAGCCCGGCTTAGTCAAGTTTTCATGTCTTCGTTCGTTCCATCACTCTTCCATGCTTCCTCTATATTCGATTGCATGTACAGTTCCAATTTCTGTTACATATATTATAGAGTTCCACAAACAGTTCGATAGTCATAAGGGACTGAAGTTTCTGTAATCTGTCTTCAAACATCAATGAGTGACAGGTAAATGTTTGTAACGCCCTGATCACCTGACCTGTATGCTTGGAAAAGTCACTCGTTCATTGGTTTTGAAGAAGGATTTACAGAGACCAGTGACATAATAGCTCTTCATGGCTATTAAACTGTTTGCCGAACTCAATAAAAATAGTGGACGGAAAGTGAGAAGAAGGGGTTGTTTTATTGCCATATAGAGCCAAACAGCCCATGAAGCATTGTGGTCCCAGACTGTACATGCAATTGAATATAGTGAAAGCATGGCATTGAGAGGGAACCAACTAAGACATGAAAACTTGACAATGCCCGGTAATGTAATTAACATTTGTGACAGTTACTTTAAGTTTGCTCACTCAGATATACATTTACATATATGGACACACACACACACCATACAACTGTAACCTCACAAGTATATTGGGTTACTACCCCACATTCTATATGGAATTAGTTACAACTCCTTCGACTTTATTAGTTCACTGAGCTTGATTTGTACTCTGTCACGTAAGTAACTTTCTGAGTTACTTACGTGACAAAGAAGAAATCAGGCTCTGTGAACTAATAAAGTGAATGAAAGAAGTTGTAAAATGTCCCATATAGAAGGAAGGATAGCAGTTTAATATGCCATGAGGCTAAAGCTGTATAGTATTTTTCTTTTTGTCTGAGTGAGAAAACTTCGAGGTAACTGTCACAAATGTTACTTACGGGATGTGAAATCGCCCAGAAAATCATATGATGCAATTGTATGAAGTAAATTTGTTCCTGATCCTCTTAACCAGTCCAACATGCACAAGAGAGAGAGAGAGAGAGAATTATGAGCTCGCATCTCGTTCAGTGCACAAGTGAGACTGTCCTTGGACCAATCCCGAGGACAGGGTCCCAGCAATCAAGGATACTGGATTCCTGCACAGATCAAATAGAGCAGGCTTTGACTTCCCATCGAGTTAATTTTGACTAAAACTTGTAGAATGGAAGGTGAAGTGAGTATATAAATGAGTAGTCAGTGATTACCGTGGGGTAATGGTTCCTCTCCCGGTGTTGGCTCTACACGGTGATACCTGGGTTTACGAGGGGGCAATGATGGAAGGCGGGTAGGTACATGTGAACCTACAAATGTATCAAATACATTATTAGTACTTGTAACCAAGTCGTACAATGTTCCTTACATTAACCAATGTGACTGGACATTGAGAGAATTTTTGGTTGTTCTTCAAGCAGTCTTTAAGAACTAATCCCTGGCCCTCCAAATCAACTGCGGAAGCTCTTCAACTTTACGATTTTCTGGAAATAAGTTTGATGTTGTCAGATCAGCTTCATGGACATTATGATTGTCTCGGGTTCTGTCAATTTGAAAATTGATACATGTTGTCATTTAGCAATGAAAGAAACAGTCAAGGCAATAGCAAGCTAGGTAATCACAAAATGAAACAATCAATGTGTGGAAAAGAGACATTATGTACAAGACTTATGTACAAGAAAAAAAGGGAAACCTGTAGTTTGTTATTTGGCGATCATGACAAAGACGAAAATATAAATATTAAAATCCAGAAATTCTTAGGAACCTATATCACAGAAAGTAAACGCTTTGATTAGGACAAATCTGAACAAAATAAATTTTGGATCCGCAAACTTGTTTAAATTATATTGATTCATGATCAGCGACCCGACGGAGAAGTCAAACTGTCCAGTGACACCCCGAGTCTCTTCGTAATACAGATATATGTATGTATTTTTTATTTTATTTGTTTATTTAGAATTTCCGTTATTATTATTATTACTATAACCTCTTTTCCAAGGCTTACCTCTCCGAGCCAATCATAATGTATGTTATACTGCTAAACTAAATTCATACTTGTACTTTTTTGCTGTATGCGGGAGATACAATAATAAGATTGCCTTATGTGCTCCCCACTAATTGTAAATGTAAATAAAATACTATTTAAATCAAGTTTTCCCTGGAGGTTACAATTGTGGTTACAGACATGAAGACATATGACATTACTATTGGACTATAGGGTGTGTGACAAACCTGCAGGCTGAGCTGGAGTCTGTGGTGTTCCTGGCTCCGCTCTTTGTCTCTCATTTGGGGTCCCATCTCTGGGCATCCCATCTCTGGGGCTCCCATCTCTGGAAGTCATTGGTTGAGCCCTAGAAGGAGATCCACCAGGTCGGGAACCCTCACGCACAACCAATGACCTTGCTGGTCTGGGCTCCTCCCCCCTCAGTGGTGTTGTTGGGTACTGTGGTGGTGGTGGTGGTGCCACGCGAGAAGGAGTAGTAGATGGCGGGATTGCTTCCCTTTGGTCGGATGACCCAGCAGATGGTGCTGGTGTAGAGTCACAACCACTGGAACTGGGCACGGGTGAACTTGTCTCCGAAGTCGGTGAAGCCATATCATTAGTGGCTCCCCCTGCGGTTGGAGATGCCAACACTGGACTTGTGCGAATTTGTTGTTTCTGCGTCCACATTTGTAATTTTTGGGCGATTTGTTGTCTGTTTTGGTGCTTCTCCTCGTCACTGAGGATGCGACTACGTGGCGTCGGTACCGGAGGGGTAGATGTGACGCCTTCACTGCTGCTCTCTGCGCCTCGAGGGGACATGACAGGTGTAGAGGAGGCACTGGGATGCACCTGTTCCTCGCCTTGCTCTGCCCAGGGCTGCGCTGATATGGCATCATGGTAGACATCATCGTCCGCGGGTTCAGTTTTTCTGGTCCGTACAGGGGGTCTGGGAACAGTATTTTGCATAGTCAAATCACTTGAATTGTGGTCGATTTCTAATCTTGGACTCCTTTCGGGTGGCAAGCTGCCAAATTGGTCACCCACCTGTTCTTTTCGGGGTGTTCGTGATTGTCGCGGCTGCGGTTGGGGTTTGGTGGGCTGCGCCGACGACACAACCGACTCTATGGAGGGAAGATTTGCCAACTGTGCAGAGAATGTGGTGATTTCGTTGGTGCTAGTTTTGGGCGTCATGACATTGTCACTGGAGGCAGTACTGCTGCTAGGTGACACTGTGTCCTCTGAGCTTTGTCTACTGTCCGCCCCCGGCATGTTCTGTCTGGCTCTTGAACTGGCCGATGCCCCCCAGGGGAATACCTCATGTAGCACATCAAACGAATGTGGTCGAAGAACGCTGGTGGCCGACTCAGCCATCAGGCTTTCCCTGGAGCCAGCGAACGTCTCCATACTGTCAAAACTGGACCTGTCTCCACCTTCTGTCCCTGGGGGACTCGCCACAGGGGAGGTAACACTCTCATCCGATGTGTGAACAGGACTGTATGTTCTAGGGGGTAGAGGGGGCGGAGACTGCAGGTCGAGGTTCAAGGAATTATCAGGCATCAGCGCTATAGAATGCCGTGTTTTATCAGGAGGCCTAGGCGGGACAGGAGGGGCCTCAGCCTGTGATAACCTTGACCTTGGGGGAAGGGGAGGGCCTCCGAAGGGTTTCCGGACAGGCTCCCTCGGGGGTAAGGATGGACGAGGGAAGGTGCCACATGGGGATCTTAATGGAGAGGATGGATTACTGTGGACTGGGATCCCTTCTCCTTCCCCAGTCTCTGACATATCTATTAAATCAGGTTCATCTGAATTGCTTATTTCAACCAGAGGATTCTGAACAGGATCCATGGGCGAAATTACTGCTTTTGAAACTGATGCGGAGTAATCTCCCCTGGAAACGTTCCCATCGCCATTATCATTATTCTGTCCCCTGCCACTGTCCGGTGTCTCATTATTATTAGAAGGTCCACATGTTATACTAGGAACAGATGCTAAGTCTGGCGAATTACAGCTCAAAATAGCTTCCTCTTCATCACCGGTTAATTCTACATTGTTTTGAGTTCTCTCCCCTGATCCATTCTCTTCATGTAATATGTCTGTTTCTCGTAATCCTTCCACTCCGGCCAATGAAATGGTAGGTTCTGTGTGTCTGTGAGGTTTACGATTATAAACTCTGGCAGTAGTCACACTGATCCCCTCGGGGAGGGAGGTTTTCCGTGGTTTCTGCTGCCTCTTCTCCCGCCTTATGCCAGCAGGTACTCCACTAACTAGAAGAGAAATTGAAACTTCATTACACATAGACAAATTGCAGAATGCCTACATGCATTCATAAAATTAACTTATTCCAGAATTACCAATCTCCGAAAATCTCTCCATTATTGTTTTTACTTTTCAATGGAGCTTGTAAGTTGATTTGATACCAATCACAAGGGTATACCATGTCAAATTAATGTTGTAATTTCCTTAAGTTTATTTTATCATGGAATTCTCAAATATTCATTCACCAGAAATCTACTGATATTTTGCATCTATAATCTCCACCTTCAGTGACGAGTTGGTTACATATATAGTATCTATAATGACTCTCAAAGGATACCTAAATGATAGCTCTTTATGGTACACATCTGCTAATCTCATAAAAAAAAACCATGAGATTTATCTAATCAAAACCCCTCGGCTTTCCCCAAGTGATTGAGACCCATGTGTAGTGTGAATTGGGGAAGAGATAGTTCTATGTGGGATGATCAAGATATACCGGTAGTTGGTTACATTCAGGCATATAGGACAGAAATATAAAAATTATATATCTGTAAAGGGGCATAATTCTGTGAAATATGGGCCGAGGGGAGCCACTTTCGATAAGCGTCTGACTTAGCACTCTGTAAAATAAGAACCAAGACGAATAAGCTGTACCGAACACGGATCTGCAGATATAACTTGTACATTCAGCTACAGATAACAAAATCAGAGATTATTACATCCGAAACGGGCATAACTCCATAAGCCGAGGCGAGTAATCCTTAGTTGACTTGTAGAATACAACAATATAATAAGTTTGCAAAATATAGTTAGTAGCTACACTGAACACAGTTCAGCAGATATAATTGGTTACATTCAGGCATATAGGACAGAAATAAAAATTAATATATCTGTAAAGGGCATAACTCTGTAAAATATGGGCCGAGGGGAGCCACTTTCGATAGGCGTCTGACTTAGCACTACTGTAAAATAAGAACCGAGACGAATAAGCTGTACCAAACACGGATCTGCAGATATAACTTGTACATTCAACTACAGATAACAAAATCGTATAATATTTTATCCGAAAGGGGCACAACTCCATAAGCCAAGGCGAGTAATCCTTTGTTGGCTTGTAGAATACAGCAATATAAATGAGTTTCCAAAATATAGTAGCTATATTGAACGCAGTTCTGCAGATATAGTTGGTTACATTCAGGCATATACATGTATGACAGAAATAGAAATTAATATATATGTAAAGGGGCATAACTCTGTAAAATATGGGCCGAGGGGAGCCACTTTCGATAGGCATCTGACTTAGCACTAGATAAATAAGTGTTGAAAATTTGGTGGTTGTGTCTCAAGCGGTTTTGCCTAAAATCCGGTAATGTTCGGACATACATTGTGACATCAATACCACAAGACCAAAATGGCCGAAAAAAACTCTTCCAGAAACGTATCATCTTAAAGGTGACCATCAACCATCTAGGGTGAATTTCAGGACATGCTCACTATGTGATATCATCAAAGCTGATTTGCATACCAAAATTGCAACCAACCTAAATGTGCAATCTCTAGACAGCTAGTATGACTATTTTGCTGCAAGGAATGTCAAAACCTCAATCACACATATCTCTCTTTGGCAAGTTTGAATTTCCATTGGAGTTCAATTGTAAACGCTGTCATGGTTGGAGTAACTGGAGACCATGCCCACTGTGAAGGTAACTATAGAAAATTTGACAAGTCTTTACAGAAAGGATAACAATTTCAATATAGAAACATAGTAAGATGAACTCTCTAATAATTCAATCACACAAACACTGATCAAATTTTGTCAAAACAATCGAGGGTGATCAACTTCTGTCAAAACAATGTAGGTTGATCAAATTCTGTCAAAACTATGGTGGGTGATCAAATATTGTCAAAACAATGAACGGTGATCAAATTTTGTCAAAACAATAAAGGTTGATCAAATTCTGTCAAAACTATGGTGGGTGACCAAATTTTGTCAAAACAATGGAGAGCGATCAAATTTTTTCAAAACAATGGAGAGTGATCAAATTTTGTCAAAACAATGGAAAATGATCAAATTTTGTCAAAACAATGAAGGGTGATCAAATTTTGTCAAAACAATAAAGGTTGATCAAATTTTGTCAAAACAATGGAGGGTGATCAAATTTTGTCAAAACAATGGAGGGTGATCAAATTTTGTCAGAAAAATGAAAGATGATAGAATTTCGTCGAAACAATGGAGGGTGATCAAATTTTGTCTAAACAATACAGGGTGACCGAATTAATGGAGGGTGATTGAATCATGTCAAAACAATGGAGGGTGATCAACTTTTGTCAAAACAATGGGGGACGATAGAAGGTGATTGAATAATTAGATAATTTACAGTATACATCATTCATCATGTTCATACTTGTACTGGAGCCTTGCGAAGCATGAGATTGGAAGTCTGCTGTAAATATCAAAGTCCCGCTAACGTTGTCCGATGGATTTCTTCTGGCCAGGTCTAAGGTGAAAGTCACTGATCTAAAACAGAAAACACAGATTTAAGTGAACACACGGAAGGAGAAACTGAAACAACATGTAAACAGATGACATAACGCTGAATAAAATAAATCTGATGTGAGAGGTAGGCTTGTTTTTCCATTTGCACAAACCAAGTATCGCCATCATTTTCTGGGAAAGCAATAGAGTTTAACACAATTTGCATCAAACAAATGACGTTACTTCAATAAGTCAGCCATCAATAATACTATTACTGCACATAAAAGCACAACATCAAACAACTCTTTGGCACTATCTTCAAGAAAACGATTTTGGCGAAACTTTGCAAGGCCCATGTGTAAAAACGAAGAAAAGAAAAATAAAAATAAAAAACACTTAAAAAACTAGAGGTTCCGCATTGACCCTTGAGTTGCCGCTCCGGCATGAAGCCTATGCTGGTTGTTTTTTTAAGCAAAAACATACGTCTCCCCCAACCTCCCACCTTGCCTTGAGTGGGCACATAATCTAAGGGAAAGTGCTATAAAATGAATGTAGCAATAAGTATCCTAAACAAAGCTGCACATCTAAAAATATTAATTACAAAGAGGCGATTTTCATTGTTGCAGTAACCCAGTGAGGAGTCAGGATTTATATAGCAATGAGTGGATTGCCAACATCTACAGCGTCCAACCAATGTGAAATACATGTAATTGTGAAGCATCAACTATTTCGAAACTGATCACATTATAGGAAAGATGCAAAACATACAAGAGCCACACCTATAGTATACATGTCAAGTAGTTCTCCAGATATCTTGCAGACAAGGCATGTATATACATGTACAAGTAGATGAACGGACGGACGGACACCGGACATGGATGAATGCATGCAACATACACCAAAACCTGATCAAATGAGGGGGCTATCCCAATGAAGCTTCCATCCAAGTTTGGTGAAGTTCCATCCAGTAGTTCTCAAGATATCTTGCAGACAAGGCAAGGGGACGGACAGACAGACAGACATCCAGACAGACAGCACAAACACTAGATGTCTCCCCCCAACATAGTTGGGGGAGACATAACTATTTCACTATGTGGTGGTGCCTATTCAGTCTATCCTTCTTCTCTTAGTACATCTGAACAAACACGGCCTACATATAACATATACATAGATAGCCTATTATCTTACTGACTGCCATTTACTCAAACTGCATACAAAAGTGGTATGTTGCAAGATGCAAATATAGATAGGTACAGCTGACAACTTCCTTATTTTCAAGTTATGGGTCAGTTCACTGTTAGGTTTTCAATGATAAGTCTTAACTGTCGATGCCAGAATGATCAGAAACCCTGATTACTAAACTAAATTATAGAAAATAAATTTGATATCCAACAGAAACAAATACGGAACATGGTATGCATTGTTCCAATGCCGGTTATCAAAACTGTTTTAAGGAATAGGTTTTTTTAAAGATTTTTTTAAGTTTTTAAATTTCCCTAAATATTTTTGATTCAAGAACATCAATCGAAAGGACATGGCACAAAGATTTAGTCCACATGAGTGGAAGGACATGGCACCAAGATCTGGTTCACATGAGGTGTGGAAGGGCATGCCACAAAGATCTGGTCCACACGAGATGTGAAAGGACATGGCACAAAGATTTGGTCCACATGAGGTGTGGAAGGACATGGCACAACGATTTGGTCCACATGAGGTGTGGAAGGACATGGCACAAAGATTTGGTCCACATGAGGTGTGGAAGGACATGGCACAAAGATTTGATCCACATGAGGTGTGGAAGGACATGGCACAAAGATCTGGTTCACATGAGGTGTGGAAGGGCATGCCACAAAGATCTGGTCCACATGAGATGTGAAAGGACATGGCACAAAGATTTGTTCCACATGAGGTGTGGAAGGACATGGCACAAAAATTTGGTCCACATGAGGTGTGGAAGGACATGGCACAAAGATTTGGTCCACATGAGGTGTGGAAGGACATGGCACAAAGATTTGATCCACATGAGGTGTGGAAGGACATGCCACAAAGATTTGGTCCACATGAGGTGTGGAAGGACATGGCACAAAGATTTGGTCCACATGAGGTGTGGAAGGACATGGCACAAAGATTTTGTCCACATGAGGTGTGGAAGGACATGCCACAAAGATTTGGTCCACAGGATGTGTGGAAGGATATGGCACAAAGATTTGGCCCACATGAGATGCGGTTGATTTGCCAAAAAATTAAATATTAACTATGAAAGAATATTTTAAATTACATTAATAACAACACTTTGTTGTACATTGAGAATAATCATGGATTCCTATGGTTCTTCAATTATAGTCTGTCCATTTTAATTAGTCGTCTACTTTGGAGCTTGTCAAAAATCAATAGTTAGCTCTGCATATTTTCTTTTCTGCATCATGTAGAACAAAATGAACTCTACAAAATGACAACCAGTACTCCTCGATATCGATAATATATCATGCTTGAAATAACTTAGTGATTCTCTCCATATAAAACTCCAGTACAGTTGTTTCATGTACCGGGTCATAGAGGTGTGTGCGGTTTATCATTCAGCAGTTTCACTGGGCATGGGATATAAGCGACACTCCAACGGACTGCCTTTTATTACCTTAGATGGCATCAATGACCTTTGGGCCAATGATCATGAATACATTATAATGTGTCCCTATGTAATTGAGACCGGGAACATGAAACAACCATACTGGAGTTTTATATGGAGACAATTACAAAGTTATTTCAAGCGTGATATTTTGTCGATATCACGAAGAAATGGTAGTCATTTTGTAGAGTTCAGTTTGTTCTACACGCTGCAAAAAAGAAAATTATGCAGAACTATTGATTTTTGATAAACACCGAAGTGGACGACTAATTAAAATGGACAGACTTTAGTATATTTGTGTCACTGTTTTAAGACAGAAAATACCTTGGATATGAAATCACATATAAAACTTGGTTCTAGTTGATCTTCATATGTTTACAGTGAGAAATATGAGGTGTTTTCACCTTGAAATCAGTGACGTTGCACAACTGCACTAGTTCATGGCCCTTTTATTCAAGAATTCTAAGACTCAGTGCTTTACAATTATCCTGAGCATGCAACATGAAGTTGTACTTTTATGTCAATCAAATCACTTCTCTCATACATAGTATTTCATAAATGGGCACTCAAGCCATGCCTCATAAGGGCCAATTCCTCGCTAAGTTTAACAACTCTACTTCTTCTTAACATTATCTTTCTGGCGTATTCGATATCTTACTTACTCTTGTGACCTGCGGTCCATAATTCGTCTGACGGAGATAGAGACCTTTCCCAGGAACCGGCTGATGGTGGGCCGACTCTTGGCAAACTTATCTTTGATCTCAAACTCTATCACATCCGTGTACACACAGTCAAACGTGTAAATCTGGAAATAGTGATATCAGAAGTAAATCAACTAAAAGTCTGTAACCTAAGATTAGACTAGCTAGCCAGGACTGATACTCATCAAACAACCTATACCATTAAACTCTTGCACAGTCTCTACATATGGAAGACGAGATGAGTGAGTGAGTGAGTGAATATGATTTAACGTCGCTTTCAATATTATTTCAGTCATATCACAATGCTTGATTCCCATTCCTTTTCACACCCGGAAACCACACGGGTAGGGTCCTGTTCCATTTCACATCCGGGACCCTACGGGTGCCTCACTTAGTTGCCTCTTATGACGAGCTCTCTGAGGGGCAGAGGCCTATTCTTACCATGACCTGGCGTGTGCACGACGACACCCCAGGTCAATCCCCGAGAGCCCCACAGGGCGACAAGAGATGAATTCAGTATGCTGGGGATAATGGGTGAGACTAATTATGTACATTTCACAGGCTGAGTATCTGGATTCCAGCATCAGATCATCTCCCGTGACGCATCAATAGAATATTGTTTTGAATCTGCGAAACATGACACATTTACTGCACATCTCTGTGTTATAAGCAGGGAGGCCATGGCTAATGCAATTGTAGCTAGTCTATTCTAGTGTTACAGATTTCTGATTGATATGTTTGAACCGCGGAAAATTCAAGTCAACAATCAGAGTTTGTTCATATATGTACGAACTTTCGATATTAAACAAAAACTAGAGCCTACAGGCTTTAATGAGATCTGGTAGGTGGGTTATTGGGGGATAAGTTTGTAATGAAATAAACGCACAATTATATATTTAATTTCAAGTTAGGCACAGGTGGCACCAGACACGAATGTATGTGGCTAAAACGCAATCACAAGTTACATCCTGTGACAAGGTATATGAAGGGCCGTTCGTGCCATAAACGCACCCTTTAAACGTTTTAACTTCTTAAACGTTTAAAAATTGTAAAGCTTTACAAAAGTTTAAACGTTTAAACTTGAACCAACCAATCAGATGTTATGAACTGACATTTTCCTGTTAAAAAGCAAACGTTTCCAGTTGTAAATTCGCGACTTCAGACGTTTCCTGTCAAAAGAAAAATTCGATCTTTTAAAAGTTTCCGGTTAAAAGGATAACGTTTCTGGTTGTGATCGTCCAATCAGATTTTTTATTTGGGCCGCGTGTATTCCAACATCTACACCAACACGTGCAAATTTCCACTGGCAAACGTTTCCGGTATGTAGTGTATTTTAGCGGGATGTAGTCATTTCCCCCCCAAACCATTTCCCCCCCAGTCATCTCCCCCCCAAATTGGTCATCTCCCTCCCAAAATTTTGGTCATCTCCCCCCCAGGTTTCCCATTTCCCCCCCAAATATTTTCGGGGTAAATTACTTGAGTATGAGTATAACTGGTCATCATAAAATATTATATTATTACAAATTACACCTATTTCTCATTTCTTTGATGTTCTAAAACATTCTTTTTATGAATGCTATCATATCATGGTGTCCTTTTGTGAGGCAATGCTTACTGTTTATTTTGAGGCTGGTTTCATTAACACCTGTGGAGTATAACAAATTATTATCATCTCACTTAGGAACTCTTACTCTAATCTCCTGTGGAGTACAACAGTAACATTGTCGCCTGTGGAGATTGGTCATGGACTTCTGAAGATCAAATATTTGAATAAACTATTAAACAGCATTGAAAGTAAAGTAACTTACATGATACCCACAAAATGTCCCAATACAAGCTGATTTAAATTCATTGGATAGCATGCAAGACCTGAATTTGGAGTCTGATGTGGTCTGTGATGAAATATTAAAATGTGAATATGTGTTCAGGCTACAGTTTACATGTGTAGATAAACACACTACCAAATGATTGAAAATTAGAATTTCCTATTCCATATAACCCAATTACTCTAAAGCACTTGTCGATCATAACTTGTACAATGTACATGGAGAGTTCTTTTAAACATGGTCAAATACCAGATACATGTACATCATTGAACTTAAGTTACAAGGGCTGGCTATAATACTGTATGAGATATGGTGATAGCAGCATCAAATCTACATTCAAACTGCAATTTGACCTTGAAAAAAGAGGTCAAGGTCGGTCATTTTCAATAGGCTTCTGACCCATCACCAGATGCATACATGGTATAAATTTACAATGCCTGGCTGTAACTCTTCTTGAGATATCGTGTTCACAAGAAAGACGGACAGACAGACAGACAGACAGACGGACGGACAGTAAAAAATGTATTTATGTGCTCTACCATGTATTATAGTTGTTAATGTATAATATTAAATTTCGTCCTACAGTTAATTATTTTTTTAGGGGGGGAGATGGCAAAACTGGGGGGGAAGTGACCAAAAATCTTGGGGGGGAGATGACCAATTTGGGGGGGAAATGACCGGGGGGAGATGGTTTGGGGGGGAAGTGACCTACATCCATTTTAGCCAATGAAAACCGTTCTTACAAATTAGATTTTGGAGAATATCTTTGGCACCGAGACAATTTGTGCAGGACATGATGCACGGTGGGCATGAGGAATACAATATGCGCGAATATTTGTAAGGGTTATTTTGATTGGTTCAAACAGACTACATAGCGGAAACGTTTTGCCAGTGGACATGTGTTGATGTTGAGGTTTGAACATAGACAGCAGACTGGACGATCACAACCGGTAACGATTTCCCTTAAACCGGAAACGTTGAAGTCTTTTTTTTGACAGGAAACGTCTAAAGTATTGGACGTTACAACAGCAAACGTTTGCTTTTGGACAGGAAAGGTCTTCCAAATGTCAATTCATGACATCTGATTGGTTGGTGTAAGTTAAACGTTTAAATTTATTAAACGTTTGGATTTATGGTGCGAACGGCCCTTCTTAAAAGGTACCGACATAATGAAGTTGAACATACCAAAGAAAGGCAGTCCTAGGATAAAAGTAGCTCCGAAAATGGAAGCCGAAATATTATATTATATCACAATGACTTCCATTTTCGGAGTTACTTTTATTGTGGTTTATGTGAAATTGATCTGTGGGAACAATGAAAGGTAGTCCTATAATGAGGGAAGTTGCACACGTTACGCTAACCATGTGTTACATGTACCCAATTAATTTTCGTCCAATTAGACACTACAGTAGGTGCTCATCCAACCTTAACTCAACCAAAATAGCTGAATTTTGCTCTTTATCTTGATACATAAAAAAATTATTCCTCCAATATGTCAGTTCGGGATTCCAGATGAACACCATGACCACCGTGTTAATTTAACCAGCATAAAGAAAGCAATATGATACCTTCTTTAACATGGTATTGTTGGTGTTGCGTTGAAACTGCAAACTGAGCTGTTGAGAATTCGATGGAAAAAGGGGTCAGTGGAATGAAGTCTAGGCCTAAATACCCACAGGGGATTAAGGTCAGTTTGTACAGAACATACATGTACATGTACCTAAGGGTAAATAAGGGAGATTATACCTAGGGATAAATAGAGATTGAGTGAGAAGGGCTGGACATCAAGGTTGATGATGGTTATGTCACAAGTTAGGATAAGACAAGACATGTATTACACTTTCTGGATATCCCACAGGTTGACTGGTGGAGTACAAGATAGGAAAAGATTATAAGATATGTTACAGCTTGCTCTTGTGAGAAAAGCAAACAGTGGTCTGCAAAGCTGATAAAGAGACAATGGTGGCCAGGTTGGCTGCTATGGTAGAGCATCTCTCACATATACACCTAACCAGCTAAACTGTATAATTTTCTCAGCAGAGTCCAAGCTTTGGTAAAGTGACGATACCAGTCTGCCATACTTTAGAGCGTATTAATCTCATATTTTGTGGGAAAACAATGAACAGAGTAATATTTAATGCAGATAAGGGATGAAATATATCCCAAGTGACTATTAGTGACTAAATATAGACATACAAAAGCCTTTCAACCACTAAGGATCGCCAAAACTCATCTCTGTGGAACTACTTTCATGCAGCGTAAGGCTATCCCGTGAGTCGGTTTGCACTTTTGTCCGTTTCCCTACAGCATTCTAAAGAGCCTCTGGCTAACGCCAGATCTCAAAAAATCATGATCAACAACAAACTTTCCCATAAATTTGCGACTTGTCCTACTGTAGGATTACTGGTACCGTAATTTATCTTAAATGGTTATTTTGAGTCTTTCGGGGTGACAGGGACATTTATTTGTAAACAGCCCCATCTCAGTCAAACTTTGACAACAAAACTATGAATGTTCTATCTGAATATTTCTGCACTTGCAATGTCCCAAGGGCTGCCTAGCGAAAATTGGGAGAGAGAGAATAACGTTTGATGTCACGTTCAGCAATATTTCAGCTATATAGTAACGAAAACAAGTCAACAACCCAGCGAAAATTGAAAGTGAACCAAAGAACCTGGAGAAATTGTGAATGGATAGCCTCACTGGCCTTTTGGAATCCACCATTGTTTAGTTTGAGAGGAGAAACGAGTCAACTGCATGACGTATATATGTGCCTGATGGGAGGGTTTGAAGTCAATTTTCATGGAATCTAATTCTATACTTTCTCTCCATATGTGTATGTACTCTTCACTTCCAATCACCATGCCCCCCCCACTCCCCACAAAATGCCACCCAATTTCCAACCCTCAACCCTGGTGAATATGTGCTATATCAGGCCTTGCTTTTTGTCAAAATTTACAGGAATCCAAACAGTTTCTCGCAATCTAACTCCGTGGGAATCCAAGGCTATCATTTGTATACAGATTGCTGAAATTTTACGGAAATCTGGTGGATTACGTTGCAGGAATGCGGAGGGAAATTGAATTCCCGGATTCCCGTGGAAAAGCAAGCCCTGTTAAATGGATGAGACCTTACCTGATCCTGCCACCTTGGGTTAGTGGTGTTCTCCTCAATACTTGTCCTTAACTCCTGGTTATGATGAGGTAATCTGATGCACCCTTTACCCGGCTGTACTACCATCTTCAGGTATGGGTCGGGATTAAAGAACACACCTTTCTTCAGATTGGTCGCCTCCAAATCTATAGGAATATGAATAAAGGTAGGTAACGCTTCAGTCTATGTCTATACTGTATCTCCAATACACCGATGAATCAACAGTCTTTCTCGCATCACAGCGGCAAAAAGCTATGTGATAAACATACAAAACCTGTATAAGATTTTTACATCTTTATAAAAACCTATATTTCGGTTGGAGTTTGCAACCACATCACAGGTTTTTACACCAATCAAAATAGCTTCACATTATTGCCAACTACGAACTACTTTCATTAAATCAACACACTGGAATGTCAATTTTCATTCACAGAAGTACCGCTGGACCCTGCACTTGTTTTAACATTGTATATCTATCTCTTTCAGGTGTTTTAGAGGTCAGGACTGACCATACAACAAGCCAGTTTGAGAGGCTCCCAACCCTCCAAGCATGTAATCGGTAATGAAATAAGATGCCATCAAGAAATACAGACAAAAAAGTGTGCGGGAGCTGCACCATACATACCCATGATCATGACTTGAATACGAGCAGCCGTCCTCTGCTCTGATATACAACCATTCTGATCAGCCTGGAAATGGTAAGAGAAACACTTGGGTGATAGGCTTTTATATATTTTTTTATAGGGTTATAGGGTTTTCCGTTCAAGAAAAATTCCAGGAGTTTTCCAGGTTGATAAGTGTCATTTTCCAGGAGTTTTCTACCACTAAATTACAAGATCTTCAACAAAATTATTAACATGCTGTTGACACGAAAGAGATATCAGCGTTTATTGGAACTACCGCTGTGATTTTCCAGAAGTTTACCAAATTTTTAAGCACTTTTAAACATTTCCAGGATATAATTCAAATTCCAGGGGTTTTCAGGAATTTCCAGGAGTATATATCCTGACAACACATGTGTGTGACCATGTAATGGGTGAGGTTGTTGTCTATTCAATGAGGAAATCTGTCATGAATGTTGCATCCTCAGTTTTAATCTGTTAATCACAGAGTCGACTATACACTATTATTGAACATGGCTGGATTAACCAAATTCCAGCATATGGAACCAAATAAACTAGAATAGTTTGAAATCTACCATGAAGTAGTCTTAAATTTCGTACTACCACCAAGATTAAGGTTGTTTTACACAGTAGTCAAAAAAAAAAACTTTCTACTTTCAAACTTCAACGAATATGTATGAAATACCCCAATCGACTGTAAATGTCCATGTTTGAGATATGTAAACAAACCCTGGCCCTAGTGTGCTGACTTTACTTACACTCTCCTGTGACCTGGGATTTTTCACAACAAACGGTTGACTGGAAGCGATCAACTTCCCTGCAGTACCACTGTAATATCGGAAACATACCTGGGATTCTGCTGAAAACAGGAGCAGACAAAGAAAAGTTCAGATCTCCACTAGTTACTTGAAATAATATTCTTGAAATCAGGGCAGGAGTTCCTGGAAAGGAATGGCATATGTCAGTAATCTAAATTGGATACATCATGCCTAAAGAGAGGAGTTCCAATCGAAATGGCATATGCCATTCACTCTGTGCCATTATATATGTCATTCTTTCTCTGATGAGTTCCAAAGTGTCACGAGTTCCTATGCTTCCCAACTCACACCATGCCATAACGTTTGTAATGCCATATGCCAGTTCCAAGCATGCCTCAATTTCGAGAAGCTCCCTTAAAGCAAGTACATGAACAGTAGTGAGTGAATATGATTTAACGTCGCTTTCAACTATATTTCAGTCATATCACGACGTTGGGTCCTATTCCTTTTCACACCCGGGAACCACATGGGTGGGGTCCTATTCCTTTTCCCACCTGGGAATCCCACGGGTGCCTCAGTTAGCCACCTCTTACGACAAGCTGTCTGAGGAGCTGAGGCCTATTCTTACCATGATCTGCGGTGTGCACAACGACATCCCAGGTCAATTCCCGGAAGCCCCACAGGGCGAATCATGAACAGTGTACCAGTACTAGAGTAGACTGAATTCACACTCCATATTCTCTGGTTATTGAGTCTGAGGTGGATGCCTTAATTTCAAAGTTTTGCCACTGTGCATGCACACGAGACTTGAGTGAATAGGATTTAATGTTGCTTTCAACAATTTTCAGTCCTATCACGTTGGCATGTCCAAATGTGACAGAGCGGACCCAAATGCCACTGTTATCTAGTGCTGCCGAAGCACTATGCTGTGCACCAGCACAAGATTAGCTTCTGATATCTCGGGTGAATGTAAGGGATCGGTCAGAGACATAGATGAATGAATCTGAATACAAACTTCAATGCACCAAGGGGCATCTATTGGTTTAAAAACACTTCATTGGTTGATTTGAATTTTTAAAAAGAAATCTGATGTTTTCATTGGCTTATTGAAAACATCCAACCAATCAAAACATTTCTGTCAAGATGCAGTTCTTGCACTAATGCAATACTAATGGACACGCCCGACTAAAACAGTAGTCGAGCTATTGCCTGATCCATACCTAGTTGACTGCGTTGCTGTTGTCCAATTCCTCTCTGCTTATATGTGGAAAACTGTGTAATGGCTCATTTGCACATTATTGAGAGAACGGACTCGTGACTTCGGCTGATCAACTACTGGGTTGTATAAATTCACTCTCCCCTATCTTTTAGCCCTGGAGACTATCTCAAACTGTTGATAACTGGCATAAATTTATGCTATATTTGCCCAATATTCAAAGAAAGTGTCATTATGCTTGAATACTGGAAAAATACAGTACATGTGTATAAAATTATGTCAGTTCAAATATTATGTCAGTTCAAATAGTCTCCGGGGTTAGTGAAATTATGCAGCCCAGTAGCCGATCAGCTGAAGTCAAGGGTCAGAGAACGGGCAGGCTCTTCTTTGTTCTCTCAATAATGTGCAACTGAGCCATATGTGTTGACTATCATCTTTTCACCTTAAAGTTGTCAAAATATTCATCAAGCTAAGGCCATTGTCACTTAATTGGTCATTTAGCTCATCGTTATTTTGAGGGCAAATAATTAAAATAGATGAGGGATTTATATTTGCCTGAGTAAAACTTACTCATTTTCCTCATATTCGTATACAATTGGTTTGCTATTTACTAATTAATAATAAATAATTACAGGGTCTAGCATGTGTACTTAAAAAATCATTGTCATGCTAAACAACCAATTAAGTGACAATGGCCTAATATACATCATATACACACCTACCACAGCTTGAAAAGAAGTCCCCATAAACAAGCATATAGGGCAAAAAGGACATAAAAAGATCCAGAGATTGCCATCATGGACCAGGTAGGACATGTAGCTGGACTGCTGTTCAACGAGGCATGTTCACTTCTATAACGTTAAATGAGTGAGTGAATATGATTTAATGTTACTTTCAACAATATTTCAGTCATATAACAACGTTTCAGTTGTATTTCTTTTCACACCTGGAACCCCAGGGGTGCCCCAGTGCTACTGTGTTAATGCAAGAAGGGATCATATGATGAGTTTGTATGGATGAACAGAATCATGACACTGTATACATTTATATATAGCTGTTGTGGTTCCTACCGTCAGAGAAATTGTGACTGACCGACTCCAGGTCCCAAACAATCTGACCGGTCTGTTGATTGGCTGAGCCCCGGTTCTTACTGTCCACAAACTTGGACAGGTCGTCTTCACCTAGACACATGGAAGAGAATAGGGCTTGAAAAGATGAACTTCATATAATACCTAATATTGGGTACATATGTACTAAAATATAATACTGAAAAATACAAGTCGTCTCAACATGCTCAAAACATATATAAGCTTAAATTGCAAAAGTTTCCCAATTAAAATTTAACAGCAGTTTCTCATTGTGGTGATCTAGATTATGTAAACTGTAAGATTACAAATATTTTAAATTAAGAATTAACAAGACAGTTTTCCATGATGATCTAGTTTGCACATCAAGAGTATAAACATCTGGTTAATGCCTCATTATACAGTGAAACCTGTGTACATTGTAAACCGACAATGCTTAGTGTCAGTTATGACAGGGTTCTGGTTTATCAACCGACAATGCTTAGTGTCAGTTATGACAGGGTTCTGGTTTATCAACCGACAATGCTTTATAGTGTCAGTTATGACAGGGTTCTGGTTTATCAACCGACAATGCTTAGTGTCAGTTATGACAGGGTTCTGGTTTATCAACCGACAATGCTTAGTGTCAGTTATGACAGGGGTCTGGTTTATCAACCGACAATGCTTAGTGTCAGTTATGACAGGGTTCTGGTTTATCAACCGACAATGCTTTATAGTGTCAGTTATGACAGGGTTCTGGTTTATCAACCGACAATGCTTAGTGTCAGTTATGACAGGGTTCTGGTTTATCAACTGACAATGCTTTATAGTGTCAGTTATGACAGGGTTCTGGTTTATCAACCGACAATGCTTTATAGTGTCAGTTATGACAGGGTTCTGGTTTATCAACCGACAATGCTTAGTGTCAGTTATGACAGGGTTCTGGTTTATCAACCGACAATGCTTAGTGTCAGTTATGACAGGGTTCTGGTTTATCAACTGACAATGCTTTATAGTGTCAGTTATGACAGGGTTCTTGGTTTATCAACCGACAATGCTTAGTGTCAGTTATGACAGGGTTCTGGTTTATCAACCGACAATGCTTTATAGTGTCAGTTATGACAGGGTTCTGGTGTATCAACCGACAATGCTTAGTGTCAGTTATGACAGGGTTCTGGTTTATCAACCGACAATGCTTTATAGTGTCAGTTATGACAGGGTTCTGGTTTATCAACCGACAATGCTTAGTGTCAGTTATGACAGGGTTCTGGTTTATCAACCGACAATGCTTAGTGTCAGTTATGACAGGGTTCTGGTTTATCAACCGACAATGCTTAGTGTCAGTTATGACAGGGTTCTGGTTTATCAACCGACAATGCTTTATAGTGTCAGTTATGACAGGGTTCTGGTTTATCAACCGACAATGCTTAGTGTCAGTTATGACAGGGTTCTGGTTTATCAACCGACAATGCTTAGTGTCAGTTATGACAGGGGTCTGGTTTATCAACCGACAATGCTTAGTGTCAGTTATGACAGGGTTCTGGTTTATCAACCGACAATGCTTTATAGTGTCAGTTATGACAGGGTTCTGGTTTATCAACCGACAATGCTTAGTGTCAGTTATGACAGGGTTCTGGTTTATCAAGATTCAAAATGCTTGAAATTTAAGTATTGGGACTATGGATACTGTCAGTATTTGGGATATAGTTCATATAAGAGGAGATGCTGCTTTTCAACGTGACTTGACATGTTAGCAAATTGAACAATGGCCGACCACTCGCATTCGTCACAATTGAAAATCCCATAAATTCACGTCACTTCATCTTACATAACGGATACGCCCACTATTTAGAGGTTGGTTGGTTTTAATACCCAGGTGTTGGTATTTACAGGTTTCACTGTACAATGATAAAACTGTAGAAATTCCTCATACCATATGGAAACAGTCCAATCCAATCATTGCCAGTCACATCTTCTTTGATATCCCAGGTCATCGTGACCTTGGAATTCTGACCCCCGAGCACGACCTCTGATCTGTCTATCGTGAGACTGGAGCGACTCGGCGGGCCAACGACAAAGACATCCGAGTCGCTATTCGCCCGTTCACTCCTGGTCATGTGATCAGGTTTCCCAGCATGCCGAGTCAATGGCAATGCCAGGTCGTCCACGGACGTGTAGTCTACACCTTTCTGCAGTGCAATGGGGGTCACTGATGCTGAGGCCACCTCTGCCATATTAGGAACTTGTGCTTCTCCAATCGGATGGTGTTCTCCAACACAAAATACCATGTATGGTCGACGGCACCAAGGTGCCCTTCCCTCCACATGAGAGGTTGTTTAGTTCGTTTGACGATCTGCAAAATGGCATCTACATCCTACTTGTCTAGAGGCCAAAGGTCAATTCACATGAAACTTGACCCCTTCTATCTTATCCAATCCAGATGCCACATGTTCGCTCAACTTTCTATCAGAAATATTGTAATATGATGTTCATGTCACATTTCTCAGCTGGTTTTTTCGGATGAAGAAATGCACAAGCACAAGAGGTTAGTCTTCATTTCATCTCCGAATCTCCAATTTGATGTCTCGGATGTGGAGAGTCTGAAAAATATCAAATAAGCTGTCAGATATAGTAGCGCCTTTTACATATCATAGCTGTAAATTGGGTTTAACCCTCTCTGTACCGTACCTGTACTTAAGAACTGATAGAAATATAGTTCAATGTTTGCCTGTCATTGGCATACAAAAATAAACAATTTCTTGATAAATATTTTCATCCTATTATATCTTGTTCGAAATCCTGGAGTACCGTACATGCTTTGAAACTATGTAGGCAATGATAAGTATATCTTCACTTCATTTATGTTCCTGACAGTGTTGATACCAGCTTGGAACTGTTAATAATGCCGGTACAGAGGGAGTTAACATACAAACTGAGGTACATGTAAAGACAAGGAATGTGCGAGGTACATAAAGGTAAATGTACAGATCATGTCTTGGGAGGAGGGAGAGAGGAGACTCTTAGGAGACATTCTGGTCCTTTAGATTGAGATTTGGCAAATTTTTCGGCAACGTCTGTGCTATTCCTACGAAGTAGGCTCTCACTTGCAAATTGTCCAGTAATGAGTGAGTCAGTGACTCCATCCAAATCCTTTCTCCGGCAAAATAAGGAGAACCGTTGACATTAAAACCTTGATTTTTTTACCTATTTAGGTTACCTATAAACCTTGAAATTGGCAAAAATATGTCCTAATGCCTCCTAAGACCATGGA
Organism: Hanleya hanleyi; assembly: GCA_036873755.1. Lineage (NCBI taxonomy): Eukaryota > Metazoa > Mollusca > Polyplacophora > Lepidopleurida > Hanleyidae > Hanleya > Hanleya hanleyi. The sequence goes on from JAVTVY010004925.1 coordinate 36,671, forward strand.
AATGCATTTAATCAGGTCAGTGTCAGTGTGACCTACTTTCCGACCCAATTTCTGACCTAATTAGATGACCTAGGAACCTCGAAATTGGCAAAAACATGTATAAATGCCTCCTGTGATCATGGAAATAGGCTTAATTATACTTGCTAAAGCTTTTTCCAAACATAAATATATTTGTTATTACAAGTAAAGTGATTTATAATATACTGGCATGACCGTCCATCATGGGACTGTACCAGCAAGTTCTGGGATGACCTACTTATTGATGAAAAACTTTTGATGAAAATTTGACCTACATAGGTGACATAGAAACCTGTAAACATTGCCAAAATATGTGTCCTATTGCCCCAATACCATAGAAATTGGTTCAATCCAAGCCCGGAAAAGCTATTGGTTAGTCTTAGGTCAAGGTCAGGGCCATATCCAGCCGACATTTACTTACGTAAAATGTATGGGTACCCAAAATAAATTCCGCCCAAAAGAGACCAAAGAAAAAAACGTACATGTACCTCACTGTTTTTTAGGGAAAAGTTAGAACAAAACCCATTCTACTGGACACGTGCACAATATAATACGATATAAACATGTTTCTGTATCGCTTAAGTTGCGATACAAATAAATAACTTTATTCTCAACAATACTAGCCTTCAAAGTCACTTCGTCAGTTTCACAAGTTACTTCGGGAGGCGAGCGCCGCCATTTTCTCTACTTCCTGTTTGCCGGGCTGAATACTCTAGTGCATGTTGATTTGTGAACCTGTTTGAACTTCCGGTACGCAGCGCAAGTCAACGAATGCGGAAAATCCAAGATGTCAATTTTGACTGACCTGGACCATGATGACATTGTTTCATCTTTCAGAAATGATACACCACGATGAATTACTTTATAAACTTTAGATTGGCATTATGTAGCCAGCGGACATGTCATGG